>OY740768.1:59678003-59959822 GCA_963513935.1 Aphrophora alni | reverse complement strand
ATTTTAACGGAACAGCTATAGCAAATTTACTAAAACCATGTATAACAACCAAAATATATTTGTAACCTTTATTAATTCTAGTACACGGTATCATTTCGACAAGGTCGGCTTGATAAAGATTCAAGCCTTTAATTTCAACATTTCTAGATGGAAATTTCCCACGAACTTGTTTATGTAATTCATTAGAAATACCACTTCTTATCGACATTTTATAACTATCAATTGAAGGTTATTGGGAGAGAAATGATTAAATGAAAACAGCAACAACAATATATAATGTTATTATTTAAAAAAAAATTGTTTCCTAGATTTACAATACATACAAAGTTACACACATGAAGTTATGATGACAAAACTCTTAAATTAATTTATCTATTTTCTATAATTTCCACCAATCGAGTAAAATATGAGCATTAACATAAGCACAATATTTTGAATTACTATGTTCAAAAAAATTGACAAGGTTTACATACATTATTCCAAAATAGTTTTTTCAAAACACTTAAAAATTAGGACAGTTTAAAGTTTCTAAATTTATTACTCTAACATTGAAATCAGACAAAAATTTTGTCATAAAAGTTTGTTTTACAGTTCCTTTAAACATACACAGTTCCATTTTTCTGAATGTCTCGAAATACTTTTTTCATATCACAATATGGTTTGTGTCCAGAATTCCATGGCAGTCCGTGGTACTGTTTTTCAAGCCAGATCACCTGCTGTTTTTGGTTGTCAGGTAGATGATTGAAGGGAAACGAAGGCTGAAACAAATGCAGCTCATAAACACGTTCATCGGTAGATATAATGGTTAACTCCTTCACAATATATTCGTTATTGGAATTACGAAACCCTTGAAAATCCACTATGAATTCCATGAACAAGTTGTTTTTGTTGTGGTTGTTCTACAGCACTGTTTTCCCTCCTCCTCCTCCAATATGCTCAATGCCTTTCTCAAAACACTTTCAAATAAAACGCACAAATACGTATCAGGTCCTTCTGTGCATAATGGATTAGACCACATACACGATGTATAATGTCCAGTTTCCGGTTCAATAAATGTTAGTCCGTATTCACTGATATATTTGCCCGCCTTCTCTATAAGCGAATGAACACATATATTACATCGACAGAGATTCGGATGATTGACAATAACTTGTAACTTGTCTTGAGCTGCTTGCATCATGTAGACAATTGATTAGATAAATTCCTACAGTATAATTTATTAATTATACTATTTGTTTAACCTCCTCTTCCTCCTCCTCCTCCTCTGACATTACAATATCAATTATTTCGCCGACAAAAAGAATGATAATATTTGTTTTTACACTATTTGTTTTTAACCTCTGACATTACACTCCTCCTACTCCTCCTCCTCCTCCTCCTCCTCCTCCTCCTCCTCCTCCTCCTCCTCCTCCTCCTCCTCCTATTAATTCTTTTTTCATCAAAAGATAATACAAACAATCTTCTACGTTACACAATTCAGATAAAGGAATGTATTCACAAACTGTTTTCAAATCCAGAATTTGAAATGTTGGTGAAAAAATACAGAAAACACACCAATTATTAGAAGACAAAATTATGTCTCTTAATAATTCATTACCATAACTATACCTAGGATGAAATACAAAACCGGCTTTTGCAATATCAAAATCTTGAAAAACTGCGTATTATAACTTGATTTGTATAGTTTTTAAATTCAACTGTTTCTGGATAGTTCATTAACTATTTTAAAGTCATCAATGTCTCCTACTTCTTTAACCTTAGTACACACTTGTGTAACGTCCTTCTAAATTCAATAAAACAATTTAATAATTCTGTACTAAATTTATCTACCAGCTGCAGCGTTACATACAAATTAATAAAATAATCTACACTAAGTTATCAACCGTCTACCCCTCGCCCAGTCCATCCACCTGTCCCTGATAAGTGGCGCGGCACAGCGGGTGGTAAGGCAAACTATCGTCCGATATATCTCTGTCCTTTTCTTACCGGATGAAGTCCAATCTAACATACCGTTATCTTAGTCATTCCTGTTCAACCTATTAGAAAATGTAGTCGCTCTAAATCCAACCGGACTTCTTTTGCACAATGATCTGAAATCTTCGTTCTATTCATTTACTAAAATATTTCTAACATCTTGTTACGATGCAATAAGTCTTTCAAAGAATGTCAGTGTTTTAGAGGTGTACAGTTGTTGTGTCAGTGAGTTTTGTTTTTATAAAATACGGCGTATGCTTCCATTCAAAATTTTCTCTGCACTCCACTACCAGTCCAGGTACCCTATTTCTCTGATTTTGCTATACTATAAGATTTGTTAATATGTTAAGCTTTGTTTATATAAATATGTGTTTGATGTTTTATTATAGTATTCAAAATTTTTACTGTAATTTAATAACTTATAAAAGCATTTCCTTTCTTTAAAACATAATTTACAGAAGCTAAATGTAAACCTTAAACAGTCAGACTTTGAGTATTGAGCAGTCATGTTAAATCTTGAACAGTTAAAATATTAAATATTTGATCATATCAAAAAACTAGCAAAGAGGTTTTTCTGAAGCAGAGTTTTTGTATTTAGAAAATTTCTGACTCTTGTTGTAAGTCTTTGTTTCAAACAGAAATCAAGATATCCATATACTATTAATATTAACAACTAAAAGGACTTAATTATAATCTTTTCTGGATTTCTATAATTACGACAATTTTCTTGATTTTGATGAAGTAACTAAGCATTTTGTATAAGAGAAAATTTGTGCTGTTACATGTATAAAATTGCATAAATCTCCATTAGACCTGTGTTTCTTTCCAAAAGCTAAAGCTGGTCCAAGCTAGGTGGAATTTTTGTATTATGGATTTTGCAAGTCAATGCAGCAAAAATAGGATGCCTGTTTAAAAGACTCTACTTAACTGTTTGAGACATGTTTATAACAAAAAACTTTAAAACGTCGTTATGTGCACTATAAAATGATTTTCATCTGAAATACTGACTTTTGTGAAACTGTTTATATATATTTTGTTTTGCAACTGAACTCTGTTTAACAATATGTCCTTTACTGTCTATATGTGATAATGTGTAATTATTTATAATATAATATATATATATATATATATATATATATATATATATATATTGGGTGGTGCTGCATGCAAACTTTTGGTCCTAACAGCCCCAAAGGGGTTATTTCAAAATTAATAAAACAAAATTGACGTCAATCTTTAAAAGAATTTCTTTATCTAACAATTTCAATATTTAAAAATTTCAGTATTTAAAAATTTCCTTATATTATAAACAAATTTCTTTTTTAATATATATATGTTGGCCAACCTAGAATGTAAGACATTTAATAGACAAAATTATGATATTTTATAAGTAATTTAATGATGAAAACTTGTTAGAATTAATATACCTTTTGAACTAAAACTTTAATTTTGATTATAGAATCTTTTTTATTTTTAAATTCTTTTATAACAGTTTGTATAAAAAGGGGGGATAAATGTCAGAGTTTAATTGTTAAATTTTTTTTTCTCTTTTACTTATTAAGGGCATGTAAACTTTTTTTTAAAGAAGATTCAATTTATAATCTTATTCATGGATAAGCTTTTGGTGATGTCAAGTAATCTTAAGCTGGTATTTACCTAATTGTAAATGGTAAAATCTGATCCGTCGAAATTTCCGTTTAAATTTAATAAATTTTGGCTTTGTTAATTATATAATTTGTCTTTGTCTTTTTTTTATTAAACATTGTTACCAGTTGGTTCCACCTTTTGTTAATTTAAGTCGCCTGGTAACATGTTTTTGGTAGCAGAGCGTGGTTAGCTCTTAATTATAGAGTGGTTTATTTTTAAAAATTTTGCTTTGGAACCATAGAAATTTAAATTCTTTAAAAATTTTTTTGTGCTAAACAAGGCTCACTTTTCTTGTCTTTGCAGCTTTCTCACATACTGAACAACTATTGCTGATGAAACTTTAAAAAAATATATATATAAACTTATTAGTCTCAATTTTTTTTATTTACATATAAACACATTACACAAGAACGTCTAGACCAATTTTAATAAATTTTTTTTCTCTTATACAACTTATTAAGACACTACCTCAGACAGATGATTTTGACCTCAACAAATTGTTAAATTTTTTAAAAATATCACTGAAAATAAATAGTGAAAACTTACCCTGACATAGCAGTAAATATTAATAATGTCCTGATGCCTTATGCTCAAGGACCTTTAAATTCATGTCTGATAAGACATCAGACATTTCATACTTTCCATAAAGAGGCCTTAAGTCTCTTTATACCTACTAAAAGGTTAGCTTCCTTAGTGCAGGAGTTATTTTATCGTCCCCAGAAGACTAACGAAGCGGTGCACATTTTTGTAAATGAGATTAAAGAAGCTGCAGAAATATTAAATTTAGATAAATCACGAATTGGAGGTCACGGACGTCATTCTGGAGGGACTGTCTCCGGAAGTCCGCAACTGTTTGGTATTTGCAACAAGGCCACTAAATTTCGCTGATTTAGATCGTCTGTGTGCTCACGTTATCAACGTGATGTACACTGACAGACAAAGGGCTCCATCAATGGGACCCGAGGTTAGAAATTCTGATTTTAGACCCACAAGACCACCAGTGGTCTGTTATAGTTGCGGGCAGCCGGGACATAGAAGTCCAGAGTGTCGAAACCGGCCTCCAACAAGGCAATACCCTTCAAAAAACGGGGACAGGTTTGGAGTTTAGTTGGTAGCTCCAGGCCAGCCTCTCATTTTAAAACCAACCACAGCGGATCTAAATATAACCTTGACCCACTCTTTAGTAATAGACCCATTTTTCAAAATTTTAGTTTAACTCCAAATCAAATCATAACAAATTTTCGTAATAAATTTATAAATTCTTTAAAACCAGTCTGTTATCATTGTGGCATGCCCGGTCATTATATCTGGGGTTGTAAATTCTTCTCTTTACGGAATAGGCGCAGGCAGCCCTATTCCACCTCCAATCTTTCCAACTGCAAACGTCAAAAAAAAATTTCTCTTAAATCTAGGGGTCTGAACGATCAGTTTTTGCCTTTGGTAGAAGTAGCTTTTGGGCAAATTAAAGTCAATGCTCTGCTGGACTCCGATTCAGTAAGATGTGTCATATGTAAAGAACTTTTCAAAAAATTAAAAAACACCAAAGCTTTTAAATCTATAACCAGGGTGAAGGCTGATTGTGTCACGGCTTCTGGAAAAAGGTTGCCCATTTCCTACTCTTGTCTCCTACATCTCAAAATGGAACATTGCAGTTGGAATGTAGATTTTCTGGTGGCGCACAGGTTGTCGTGTCCTCTGATCTCGGGTCAGATTTCATCTCGAAAACGGGACTGGTACTCGATCTTTCTGCAAAAAATTTCTATTTTAAATTTGCCAGGTCTATTGTCTTTCCTTTGTGTAGATTCAGTAACTCATCTCATAAACAAATAGTGTCTTCAGCATCTGAAGCTTCTCCTCCTGATCCTTTAGGTCATCTTCAAAAGGATAATAAAAACGCCATTTTAATAATAATTAATGACTTTCCTCAGGTACTCACTAAAAGGTTAGGACTAACTCATCTAGTTGAATACGACATTCAACTTAAGGATAACACTCCAGTCAAGTGTTCTCCATACCAATTGGCCCCCCCAAAAATGGAATACCTCCGTGAACATATCAACGAATTGTTAGATTCAGGAGTAGTAGAACCCAGCCGTTCGGCATATGCATCCCCTGTTTTTCTGGTTCAACATCCCGAAAAGAAAACAAGGATGGTGATTGATTATCGGAGACTCAATCAAAACATCGTCGTCGAAGCGGTGCCGCTACCTAATTTGCACCAAAGTTTTAACTGGTTTGTCGGTGCCAAATATTTCACAGTCTTCGATTTAAATTCAGCTTACCATCAAATCCCTTTGTCTCAAAAGTCCAAACAAATTACCAGTTTTTGTACTCCCTGGATGCTCTACCAATTTACTCGAGTCCCTTTCGGACTCTGTACTGGTGCCCAAGTGCTCACTAGACTTCTTGATCAAGTTTTCCACGACATCAAGTTTAAGTTCATTTTTAATTATCTGGATGACCTGGTCATCTATTCCAAAACTTGGGAAGAGCATCAACAACATCTTCGGGAAGTTCTTACTCGTTTGCGGCGGGCTGGCTTGACTGTCAACCCAGATAAGGTCTGTTTCGCCGTGAACGAGATAAGCTTTTTAGGACACCTAGTTTCTTCTCGCGGCGTGCAGATAGATCCATCTCGAACTAAAGCAATTAGAAATTTTCCGCAACCCAAGAACCCTAAGGCCGTTTCCAGATTTATTGGAATGGTCAATTTCTTTTCTAAATTTATTCCTAATTTCGCGGAGCACGCTGCGCCTTTAAATCTGCTTCGAAGAAAGGGCCAGAAATTCTCTTGGCAAGCTGAACAAGAGAAAGCTTTTAAACATCTTCGAGAGGCAATAACACAGCCTCCGGTCCTCCGGATGGCCGATTTCGCCAAACCATTCATCCTGCAAACGGATGCGAGCTCGGTGGCCCTTGGAGCAGTTCTACTCCAAGAAATCGACGGTTCACGACAGCCCATAGCGTACGCTTCACGTACCTTAACTCCTGCAGAAAGAAAAGCCTCATCTGCATATGAAGCCGAATGTCTAGCGGTAGTCTTTGGAGTAGAGAAATTTAGGCAGTATCTAGAACATCGGGAATTCTTACTAGAGACCGACAACCAAGCCCTTTCTTGGCTTTTAGCACGTCCTCGTCAGCTTGGTAAATTAGGCCGATGGATTGCCAAGTTGACTTCATTGAAATTTAAGGTAGCGCACATAAGAGGAACTCAAAACATCATAGCAGACTCCCTCTCACGTATGTTGGGACCAGAAAGTTTCAACTAAGAGAATGCCACCTTTTCATGTACCAGTCTCCTCACGAATTTTCCTCTAGCTTTTCATGACATCCAGACTCATCAGAAGGCCGACCCTATTTTGAAAAACATCATCGCCGACCTTGAACAGAACAACTCTTCGGAGAAGTACTGTTTAAGTAAAGGTGTACTTTGCCTGAAAAATCATTTAGAAAAGCCCACCAGAATTTATTAACCTCAGTCCTTAGTCGATCTGGTAATTAATTACCATCACGACTCCGTTGTGGGTGGTCATCTTGGAATACTTAAAACTTTGTTTAAGGTGAAGGAGAATTTTTATTGGCCAACTCTAAAACAGGATGTCACCTCTAAGGTGCGAGCTTGTTCGGTTTGTGCTGTAAGCAAACCCGCGCATAACACTACATTAGGATATCTTGCCTCAACGGTCCCCAATCGTCCCATGGAAAAATTACATATCGACTATGTCGGACAGCTTCCCAGGACAAAACAGGGCTATAACATGATACTGGTCGCAGTTGACCAGTTCTCAAAATTCACCTGGCTCATTCCTGTCAGAGATGCAACTTCCCACAGTACAATTAAGGCCTTAAGCCAAAATATTTTTCAAAATTTCGGATTTCCTAAGATAATAATGTCTGACAATGCACAATGCTTTGTATCACATGTCTTCCGCAACTTTTGTTTTTCTCGCGGTATTAAACACGCTACTTTATCCCCGTATCACCCCCAACCTAATAATGCGGAAAGACTCAACAGAAACCTTAAGGCAGCCCTCATCGCATTCCACTCAAAAAATCAATATTCTTGGGACGACTCCCTTTGCTGGCTTCAGCTGGCCTTCAATTTTGCTCATCATGAGACTCTTAAAGCAACACCTTTTAGTATTCTATTTAACTTTCTCCCCAATACACCACTGAGTCTTAGCTGGAACATACATGATCTTCTCCCAAAACCTAATACCAATCCCTCACAAATTTGGCGCCAGGCTAAAGACAATATCATGAAAGCGCACCAAAAGGTCGAAAAGACCTATAATAAATTCAGGAAGCCTCATCTGTATAAAATCAATGATCTTGTCTGGTGTAAAACACACCCTCTGAGCTCCGCCATAGACAAGCGAGCCGCTAAATTGATGCCTCGATGGTCAGGCCCTTTCCGGATCATTGATTTTCTCACTTCGGTTACCGTTGCGCTTTCTTTCGCCAACTCACCCCGTTTCATTAAAAAGGCACACGTCGAGCAACTCAAACCACATCATATAAATTAAATTTAAGAAAATTTCTATAACCTTCTCCTTTACGTTTCTTCTGATCTTTGTTGTCCCGCACAAAATCGTTAACTGGTAGTCTTCTTTCAGTGCACTGCAGAACATAACAAAATACGGAACCAAGCCGTATTTGCTCTAAGCCAAATGCACATCTGTATGTTTGGGTATTGGTGGGTTGAGCTCTCCTTAGAGCCCCTCTGTGCCATAATCTATATGGATGTTGGCAGGCGAAGAGATTTTGACTTCTTTCTTTGTTCAGTGATATATCTCACTGTTTCCCGGACTTGACACATACAACTCATAGTCTGATCAGCTATGAGGTTCCACTTGACGGCAATGGCCGCTACATGTACCTGACATGTTTCCCTATCCAGACATATCATAACATCGAACACTCCCGGGGTGTAATCGATGCCACGAGAATACAGAGAGCGTCATGAACTCTTCTGTTTCTTCGTCACAATATCGTCTTCGGACGAGGACATAGTGAGTCCTTTTCTTTATTAGATAGTTAAGTTTGGTGTATTTTGTTCTTTGTTGCTTATCTTGGCGGAGGTATACTGACCGGTTCTGTCGAACTACATATAATTCGTGGTGTACAATATAGCGTGGCACTCGCAAAGCATGTTAGTCTTAAGGTACTCTGAGGTCTAAAACACCTGTCTGAGAGAAAAATTTCTTGACACACTCTCTCTCCCCTTTTTCAAAATTTTGTGGGAGGCCCTTCTGGCCCCCTTTTCTTTCACCCTAACTCCGTCTTTCGGGGGGGGGGGACGTAACGTCCTTCTAAATTCAATAAAACAATTTAATAATTCTGTACTAAATTTATCTACCAGCTGCAGCGTTACATACAAATTAATAAAATAATCTTCACTAAGTTATCAACCGTCTACCCCTCGCCCAGTCCATCCACCTGTCCCTGATAAGTGGCGCGGCACAGCGGGTGGTACGGCAAACTATCGTCCGATATATCTCTGTCCTTTTCTTACCGGATGCAGTCCAATCTAACATACCGTTATCTTAGTCATTCCTGTTCAACCTATTAGAAAATGTAGTCGCTCTAAATCCAACCGGACTTCTTTTGCACAATGATCTGAAATCTTCGTTCTATTCATTTACTAAAATATTTCTAACATCTTGTTACGATGCAATAAGTCTTTCAAAGAATGTCAGTGTTTTAGAGGTGTACAGTTGTTGTGTCAGTGAGTTTTGTTTTTATAAAATACGGCGTATGCTTCCATTCAAAATTTTCTCTGCACTCCACTACCAGTCCAGGTACCCTATTTCTCTGATTTTGCTATACTATAAGATTTGTTAATATGTTAAGCTTTGTTTATATAAATATGTGTTTGATGTTTTATTTTAGTATTCAAAATTTTTACTGTAATTTAATAACTTATAAAAGCATTTCCTTTCTTTAAAACATAATTTACAGAAGCTAAATGTAAACCTTAAACAGTCAGACTTTGAGTATTGAGCAGTCATGTTAAATCTTGAACAGTTAAAATATTAAATATTTGATCATATCAAAAAACTAGCAAAGAGGTTTTTCTGAAGCAGAGTTTTTGTATTTAGAAAATTTCTGACTCTTGTTGTAAGTCTTTGTTTCAAACAGAAATCAAGATATCCATATACTATTAATATTAACAACTAAAAGGACTTAATTATAATCTTTTCTGGATTTCTATAATTACGACAATTTTCTTGATTTTGATGAAGTAACTAAGCATTTTGTATAAGAGAAAATTTGTGCTGTTACATGTATAAAATTGCATAAATCTCTATTAGACCTGTGTTTCTTTCCAAAAGCTAAAGCTGGTCCAAACTAGGTGGAATTTTTGTATTATGGATTTTGCAAGTCAATGCAGCAAAAATAGGATGCCTGTTTAAAAGACTCTACTTAACTGTTTGAGACATGTTTATAACAAAAAACTTTAAAACGTCGTTATGTGCACTATAAAATGATTTTCATCTGAAATACTGACTTTTGTGAAACTGTTTATATATATTTTGTTTTGCAACTGAACTCTGTTTAACAATATGTCCTTTACTGTCTATATGTGATAATGTGTAATTATTTATAATATAATATATATATATATATATATATTGGGTGGTGCTGCATGCAAACTTTTGGTCCTAACAGCCCCAAAGGGGTTATTTCAAAATTAATAAAACAAAATTGACGTCAATCTTTAAAAGAATTTCAGTATTTAAAAATTTCACTATTTAAAAATTTCCTTATATTATAAACAAATTTCTTTTTTAATATATATATGTTGGCCAACCTAGAATGTAAGAAATTTAATAGACAAAATTATGATATTTTATAAGTAATTTAATGATGAAAACTTGTTAGAATTAATATACCTTTTGAACTAAAACTTTAATTTTGATTATAGAATCTTTTTTATTGTTAAATTCTTTTATAACAGTTTGTATAAAAAGAAGGGATAAATGTCAGAGTTTAATTGTTAAATTTTTTTTTCTCTTTTACTTATTAAGGGCATGTAAACTTTTTTTTTAAAGAAGATTCAATTTATAATCTTATTCATGGATAAGCTTTTGGTGATGTCAAGTAATCTTAAGCTGGTATTTACCTAATTGTAAATGGTAAAATCTGATCCGTCGAAATTTCCGTTTAAATTTAATAAATTTTGGCTTTGTTAATTATATAATTTGTCTTTGTCTTTTTTTTATTAAACATTGTTACCAGTTGGTTCCACCTTTTGTTAATTTAAGTCGCCTGGTAACACTTGTCTCGAACACAATTCAAATAAACTCATCGGCGTTGTCATATTCACTAAAACAAATAGTGCTTATAGTCATATCCCCACCACTTCTTCTCCTAATACTAGATTATTTATTTCTTTCTAATGATAAAGACATGACGTCTAATTTGGATACAAGTGATTTGAAGCGATCTAATATTTCTGTGAATGATGTTTTTGAACATTTAATTCCAAAAATAGACAAATAAAATGGTTCTGCTTTGTTAAACTGTTGTGAAATTTCATGTAATTCAAAATAGGTTTCGTTTTTGAAAAAGTACAACAATCCATTTCTGTATCTAAAAATTATGTCCACACTAGGCGGTACACCTGGAAACTTATATATCATGCCATAGCTTTTAGCAGTAAACAGACATTCATCAATTTCTACGTAATACATTTTGTTATACAAGATGAACGTACGACCATTATAATTATTAACTACTCCATTAACTACACCTGTAGTGATTCAAATTTCTGAAAGTTTTTTCAGATAGCCGTTTAAAAGTTTTAAAGAGGGAAATTCCACCATATATATATATGATTATCAATAAAAATACTATTTCACCAGAAGGTCGTTGATAAACGTGATATATATTTTCAAAGTCTCTAAGGAGAAAGGGTAACCGCTCGGTGAGAGATTGCACGCTATTATATGTATTTTCATTATCCAAACCCACTTTTTATAAAACGTATACAAATGTTGATTCACAATTAGAAACGTGTTTATGAATTTTACATTGCATAAATTTGGTGGTAATGGTGTAACTGTAGGTGGTGGTGGTAACGTAGTTGATTCAATACTTGTGGTTGTTGATGTAGGCATAATGTTAACGGGAGAACCATACATACTTTGTATTCCTAAAATATCATCTACACCTAGCTTACTATTTTAATTTTTATAAAAAGGAAACATAACTGATGATTGATCGTTGGAATGTCTTAGGCCATGTCCAATTTCATGCACTAAAACCTGTAATAAATTCGATTGATCGGATAAACATTTATTTGGGTTCTTCTCAAGACACCAATCTTCTTCATTGTCAATATGAATTTCAGCAGTTGAACCGTCCGTTGATGAGAAAAAAGCATGAGCTAATATGGAACCCTTTCCGTCTAAACGAAATGAACATAAGTTGCGTGGTATTTTGTACCGATGTATCCGTTAAACATCAAATATAACGTTTCAGAATTCAGTTGACCATCTATAGTGAGGTTATAATATCCTTGAAAAACCGATAAAGCAATGGTAACTGTAGACGATTCAATGTCAGTTAGCGTTTCATTGTTTGCTTCCAAAAACCATACGTTTCTAAATATTCAATTATACATGAATTTTTTTTACAGTATAATGCTATTGACCCTTTACTATAAACAGCAATGATACGATTATTAGGAAAGTAAACAGAGGAAGAATGACAATAGAGAGACACACGTACACACTTTACGAGAATTAAATCACTACTGAACTAACAAGCTATGTGGGTGTAGACAAACTTCATATATTAGTCAGTTAAAGTAATACACAAATAATTTTTTTTACAATGAAGTGACGATTGGATTATAACTTTACAGTTCATAAAGGTGACATTGACGTCATATAGTGAGATAAAATAAGTTAAAACATTCTGTCCAGAAAAAATAAATTATGTACCACCACAATGTATGACTTCCTCAAGGTATATTATATAATCGTTATTTTTGTCGGCAAAATAAATGATACTAGACAAAGTAATTAAATCAAAATATAATCGTTGTTTTAATTGATAATTACGATAATCTTTCTTTTTGTCGGCGTGAATATAATGACACTCTGTTTGATAAGTACATTTTATTTGATTCTCAAAATTACATAATCCTTTTACATAATTTATGGTATAAAAGTTATTGTTACATTCTCACAATTGATTCTAGATACTTTTTATAAGATCTATGTTCAAAAAATCACTGGTTGTCAAATTGTTGGGATTATATTCAAGTGTATGAGTTTCTTCATCGATTTCTAAGGGAATTCGGATTCTAGGTGATACAACACCAAACTGTCTGTTGTTATTAGGTGGATTAGAAAAAAAACGTGTCTATGAAACTCCGCTCTGTCGTTCAAAAACCGTTGATTGATTGTTCCAATAAACGATCCTTTATGAATTTCTTTACTGATTCTCTTTCCTTTAACAGGCTCTAACATCTATTTTTTTTATAAATCCACGCAGGTGTCTGAACCATTCTTTATACAAAGACTACCAAAAAAAGAAAACAGCAGTTTTCTCTCTCTCACCCAACATATCACTCGAATTATATTTCACTAGTGGGAGGAAGAGAGAAAGTTGGATTAAAAGTTAAGATTGCACCAGAACTGTCTATGAAAACTTGAGTTTTGAGGAAACATATATCTGAAAAATTACAAGGTATAGTACTTCTCTAACACTACGACTCGTAGTCTTTCTCGAGTACTAAGATTCCATAAATTTTTTTTATTGCCCATTAAATCTAAAGGTCAATTGGCCATTGTTCTCTTAATTATCCTATTGTTAAATTAACTATCCCATTGTTATACACTGCTTGCTTACCCATTAAAATTTCAATTTAGGCTTTAATTGCTCTTTTTAATTGCCCATTTAGGCTTTAATTACTCTTTTTATTGCCTATTTAGGCTTTAATTACAAGTTTTATGCCCATTTAGACCCTTAATTGCACATTAAATGGCCTTAATTACTTTTTTTTATTCCCCATTAAGGCCATTAAGAGGTGGAAAATGCACTTAAAAGGCGTCAAAAATGCAATTAAAAGGTGAGAAAAGCAATTAGCAAATGTTGGAAAAGAAATTAAAATGGGCTTGAGAACGTACACGAAATAGGCTTGGGGTCAAGGACAGGTCAAAGGTCAAGGTTGCAAACAGAACCGGCAAAATACCACTACTAACCATATAAAGCATACACCTGGAGCCAGACATCTGTCCTTTCCATAACAATACATGATATACAAAATAACCATTAGAGTTTTATGTATGTTTTTTTAACTAATAATAAATGAATAGTAGAGCCGGCAGTTATTCCTTCCAAAAATTCAAAATTTCTTCTCATCACTTCGTTGCATACAAAATTACTATCACATATTTACGGTTAGTAGTATGAAGTATTAACGATAGCCTTTCAGAATATTAGGTATGTAAAAAAATTGAAGGGGGCAATATTTTCTCATTTTCGGTCCTGACACCTGAAGGTATATTTGTACACTCAAAACTGTGACAGTTTAGTTTATTCCTCTACTGGAATTATTAAACAAAATGTTTGTTTTTCAAATCGTTACATAGTGAGGTTTATTTAGTGGAATGTAAACAAATTGAAATTGTGTTGTTTGTTATGGGGCTAAAACGTTGTATATACTTACTCTATTTCTGTCAGAAAATGCGTGAAAAAATAAGGGTTTAACAACGACCATCAACCAACTCTCCATGGAACACAAATTTCCTATAAATTTTATTTTAGTGATAAAATTTATTTTTTTGAAAATTAGATAATAAATATAAGTAACTAAAAAATTATTCATTTTCATACATTTAACATATTTTGATACTTTGGTTTGAATTTTAGTGTTTAAATTTGATCAAAAGTCACTGGAATCTATGGCGTTCATGACAAAACATTACCTTTAATTGTTTCACTCGAGATAGTGAACAACATCGAGGTCAAAGTATTATCGTTTAACCAAAAAGTAAATTGCGAGAGTTATGGCTGGTATCTGAAAAAGTTTGTGAATTTTCAAAAAAGTTTAAAAATCCTATTTATTACAGTTGTTGTAATAAAACCGACGATTATTACGATTAATAAATTAAGCTGTGTATTAATTAAATCAATTATTAGAGGGATAAAACTGACAAAGGATGCACCTCATGTGTCCTCATAAATATTATAAAATTTCAATATTTTATGAGAAAATATGAAGTTCGTTTCAGGCAGAACAGACATATTTCTCATCATGTAGATTGCAGTCCATTAGTCACTTGACCTTTGTTTTGCATCTACAACCGCAGACATGACATGAAAGGAATAAATTTATGACTCTCTGTTTGTAAAACTCAACCATAAAATGACTTATTGTTGACATCGAAAATAAGGATATCGGGAAATATTACAAGGTTATTGGGAAAATTGTGAAATATTACAAAAATAAATTAAATTTTATTTAGGCACTAAAATTTGAACTTTACGGATTCGCAATAATAATAAAAACAAACTTTTCAATAACAATCCACAAACTTTCCCACACACTCACACGAAACTGAATATTAAACAAACTAATTGAATTCGTTACCATCTCTACAAAAATGTCAGTTGTGTGGTTTTATGCAGTCCTGTTCATTTTGGCATTTTAAAATTACTCGTAATATGCGTTTTTATTTTTGTCTCGATTTAGCAAAACTATTTAGAGCATAAACGTTCACATTTGACTGACACAGACTGATTGAAATAACACAGACTTGTTTAGAGATATTCGACCGTATACGACAGCGCCAAAGCATTCTTATATTTATTCACATATTGGTATTATTCTACTGTAATTTCATATGGAAAATAAGTAGGTACTGAAAACTTCCCACTTTTTGAGAAATATCTTAAAAAATATTTAAGCATTTAAATTAATTTTGGATAAGCCATGCGGTTAACCTATTAGGACAAACACACGGTATGGTGAGCACGGAGGTGAGGATGTCTGACAATTTGTATTTATTGAAGAAATAAATACCCCCAAACAATCAGTAACCAACCAATGTACGATTGTTATTTAACTTAACAATTAATAATTATGGAATTTACAATATTACTGTAATCTGAAATTACCACTAGACACACATAAACCCTCATCCGAATTGCTGTACCATCTTGTCCGTATAAAGGACTGTTCGAGTTAAATATCCCCCCCGGATAACCAGTCTCGACGTTTACTAAACTTAATCGGCCATAATGAATTTACACATACAGCAGAAAAAACACAAATTATGACAGGTTTGGTTCACAGAAACCCTCAGGGATTCACTTTAGTGAGTACGGGCTTGTCAATCCCGATGAGACCTAGCTGGATCTGCACCTTTTGTCATGTAGTATTGGGTTAGATCCCCCGCTTTCATCTTTTATAAAACAATCTCTATTGACCAACCTTCGTTTTTCCCCCACCCGGCCGTTATTAGAATATTCGAGGGCTAGAGGTCTTTATTGTTTGTTCTTTTCTTGTTTTTTTGTATAAGCCGATGATGGTGACAGTGAAGTTTTCGCCTTAAAAAAAAAGTTCACAGCCCAAGTCGGAAGGAGAATGCCCAAGAAACATGTCGTATGGTTGCTTACTTCAGCTTGGTGTGATATCCGTGTAGCACAGATGGCAGCCGGTAGAAGTATATGCTCACAACTTCCGAACTGTCATAGCTTCATAAACGTTGTCATGTTTGCAAAAGAAGGGATACAATTTTTTAATTTTCATTTACCAAATTGTTAATATCTGGGCCCAGTGTGCAACCATGCGCTCAGATTTAAAACAAATAAAATTTGACGATTCCATAGAATCAATATAACTTACCATAGCTTTAGCCTTTACAGGCAAAATACAACAATATTTGTTTTAGGCCTATATTTTCATTTACAATTTAATTAAGTGCCAAGCACAATGTTGAGATTAGAAACTTGTTCTATAAAATTATTATATTTTTTAAGTACAAAAGATTGTGAAATATGTGTCCATTCAGGCATCTAAGTTTTGAAAACATATATATTTTTGAAAAGGAATTTCGTCACTAACGGTCGAAACAAAAATTTAGAGGTTCCTTAACTTAAAACATGATTACAATTAAATATCCTATTAACCATAACTAAAAAAGACCAGGACAAATTACTTCAAGTTAAATTTTTATATTGAAATTCAAAAAGCCCAATAGTTTTAGAAAAATTCTAACAAAATAAAAGTTGGTGCGGAATCTGTAAGTAATTTTGTTTACCTTTTTTTGTGTTTAGAGATTTTATTTATTGTTGTTTTTATTTATTTAATTCTTAATACCGGTATTAAAGAAAAAAAGTAAAATAAAGAATTTCTTTATCGACCACGTTGATTATGTAGAGACTGTAGAGAGATATATGCATTACTCAATTACATGGAAACTAATACCGTCAACAGGTTTATTAAATATTTAAAACATTACTTTTGGTATTAGGAATTAAATTTCAAATTTATTACAATTTCTCTGATGATGAAGATTAGAATTAGATTTCAATTTCAAGAGTCCTGACTCATGACTTTACAGGAATGGACTATACAAGAAAGTTCCTGCATGAAATTCTGCAGGTTAAATCTGGTTCTTGTACAAGATTTAACTATATAAAAGTACAAAGTGTTATATTAATTAGCTAAAACAAGTGTAATTAAATATCATATGTCACAATGGTTGACATATTGCACTAGTTTAGAGTTAAAAAAAATTTATCGAATTTTATTATTGAATTTGTTTGTGTAATACTTGGGATAGTAGGATTTATTTAAATTCAATCTTTTAAAGTATAAACATTGATAAAACTTAATCATGTCGTTTGTCATAGATACTCCACATGTTAAACAAAATGCATGATCACTTCCTGTTAATTTATTTAAATTGATAAATTAATTTTACAAAGTTTTTTAGAATTTTAAATTGATTGACAGCACTTCAACCTATTTGTCAGAGGTTATTATAGATAATTTGTGTAAATTTACCATTTTTCAAACGTGTTTCATTTGGTTTGCTGAGCCTTGCTCAACTTTGTCAAAATCTATCACAAATTATTAAATCGTGGTAGTTCTGTCTAGACTGTTGTACTTGTCAGAACATTGATGAATCACGAGTAAATTACAATTTTAGTAGTAAACTGTTGTTGTAGAAAATAGTTTGCCAAGATTTCACAAGGCGTGATATTCTATGAGATTGGGTTCTTTTAGAATTTCGATTAATAGTTTACACTGATTAAAGAAATACATTTCACAAGTCATTTTTATAATGTAATTATAATGTAAAAAGTTCTTAAAATTACCATTTAATAATAATCAAAGAAATGACTTGATGATATCAAGCTAAGGAGTAATCGGTAGACAATTAGAAATTAAACGGAACATAATAATCAGATGTTTACTGATTAAAATTGTATCCATGGCCTGCTGGTCTCTGGTGATATGCAGTCAGTCTGCTTTATCAAAGTTGTCTGTTTGTCTATATCAGCTTATCTATAAATTTATGTAAGCTTCATGGACAGTTTCAAAGTTTTTGATCGAAATTGATTTTTAATGAAGGCTGTCAAGGTTCATGTATTTTTTTGGTTAAATACTTCCAAAAGGTAATTTTGATTTACTTCAATTTGATACACTGGTTTAAGTTTTATGTGTAATCTTTATATTTCACCTACGTTTTACCAAAAACAGTACAACTAAGAGAAATTTTACAGCAGTTCGGTTTCTTTGGTCTGTCATCTATAACTCCCAAATCCACTTACTAAGCACATTTATGCAAAATTGGAGAAAAAACTGAAATTGTGAAATTTTTTGTTAATCTTTGAACGAATTGTTTCAATAAAACGGTTGTATAGTAATTGATTAATAAAGTTTATGTAGTTGCATCAATTTAGCAAAATATAACCTATATAATTGGGATAGAACCTTTTATTGTACTAAGATAGGTAGGAATAAATTTAAAATTTTGCATGGATTTTGAAGAACAGCTTTAAAGTTCTCTTAACACCAATGTAAATTTCTAGCAGCCTATATTTGTAACAATATATCAAGACCCAATCTAACGACACTGTTATATACATAAATTAAATCCCTATTTACATAGCGACACGTCACTCACAGTCGTTTAAATATGATTAATGATTCTCACACTTAGGTTGCCTGGTGCAACTATTTATAATCTATGATTTATTAAAGTAAGGGATTGTTGAATGAAACTCAGTCATACCTTCCAAAATTGTCAGATATTTATTTAATTTTTACAATTAAACTTTTAAATGTTTTGTTAATATTTTTACATTTTTATTATCCACTTGAATAATATGATTTACACATTTAGAAAAGTATTAAAAATGTTTGAAAGCTTTTGTAAGAATACCAGTAAAAAATATGAAGTGGCCAATATATTGATAACAATAATTTTGATTTTACTTATGAGAGATATACGTACTGAAAAATATTCAGTGTCAAATGCCTTTTTGGTTTCCGTCCAATTTAGCAAGCTAAAAAGGGGTCCTTTAGTAAGTCTAAATTACCAATATATATTTTACTACATAATTTCATGTACAATCACATATTGAGATGATTATTTTTTGTACTTTTTAAAAATATATAAACCGTTTAGGAAATAATGGCTTTCGAAATTAGTTGAAGTTATAGATTTTTTCGCCTTACAATCAAAAGTAAGCTTCTAATAAGAATACTAAAAACTGCCCAAAAATGATTACATAAATAGATTAATATAACTGCAATTTTTGAAAATTATTTAATTATTTTTGGGTTGAGAACTTTAACTTTATTAATAAAATTATAATTTTACAAGTTTAAAACTAAAACAGATGTATTTACTAATGATTAACTTCAACCATTAACATTTATCGATTAGAAGGTTATTTTTTGTTCTAGTGCTAAAATTATAAAATTTTCTCAACTTTTGAAAGTAAATATCTCCCAAACGGTTATATACTGTATTTATAATCAAAGTACTGGTACCATAAAATATAAACATCTTAAAATGTGATTTTATACGAAATCATTGAATAATAAAATACATTTACTTTAAAAAAATCTGACTTGCACCTTATTCTTTGTTTAGATTTGAAAAATTAGACTATATATAAAAGAGTAGTTCCGTTTATACTATAGTTATATCCCAGTTCTCGTACTTGTTTATCTGCTATGGATTGTTCAGCTATTATCAATCCGTTTCTTTACTTTTCTAACATTTATATAACATTGACCACATGATTTCTAATTCAAGACATAATGTTTTCTTTAAATAATTATTTAATTTGTAACTTATATCGTCGTCCAGATAGAGATATTAATGAGTGGAAAGAAAATGGAAGCCCTACAACGATTAAGAAATCTTCCAAAAACATATTTGTACTTAGTAAGTTGATGAACTAAATTAATTTTTTGGTTGTCTAATTCAGAGAGATTTAACGTTATTTTGCAACATAAATATTAAATATACTATCAATCCGGTAGTCTTATAGTTGGTTTCCTATGTTTTTTAAACAATAAACAACTAAAACTGTCAATTAAAATAAGGTTAACATAGTGTCGCAATGGCAGAGTAAACTGTGGTGAAAAATACTCCAATTAATTGTTATTCTTAGTATTAGGATGAGAAAATGATAAATAATGTAAGCTATAGATAAGTGAGAAATAGTTTTAAACAGCAGCCAATTGAAAATTTAATTAATTAAATAAAACACAATAACAAATAGTAAAAGATAACCTACTAGATAAATTTACTAGAGATATTATTGTTAATCTGTTTTGTATTGTTTTTTCCGAAGTTGGGGAATGCATTAGGCATCATCAGGGGAAACGTGTCCTCCAGCCTGTTGGACTCCAGGTACTTCCAGTTTACCCACTAAAACCTAACCCCCTTTTATTTAAGCGTGTTAGCATAGGACGCGAAACTACCTTCCGGCTACCATCATGTAGGTCACCATTCATTCCTTAGGCCTTCAGGCTTATATCTTCTTTTGATGTGCTTCACTCTTCCGTGGAATTTATTCAAGGTATGAATTCATCTTTGTAGTTTGTTTGCTTGTTTAATTTCATCACCTTGTTAACAAAGTCATCATAGTTTACCATCGTTCCTCTGATACAAGCTTGTGCCTTAAAAATGTTGTCTGTGGCACTTGTTCCTCCAATGTTAATACAATTTTTTTTTACTGGTTGTGCTTTCATGTCGCACAATTGAATAGTGTATGCATTGCATCATCGCATTTTCCTTTCAGTAGTCACACGCCACTTCTTCTATTTTAAACCGAATCAGGTAGCAGTGTGAACAACAGTGTCCTAATCACACTTGTGTGAGATAAAATCCTTCTTCTCCATCTACTTTGTCCATCCAGTTTCCATCTTCCGAATGCTTCCATCTACCATAGTTTTCCACTTTCACATAAACATTCTCCTAGATTTATTTCTAATAGCTTCGTTCATGGGTGGATTTTGTCTTCATAGATATGTAAATTTATTCCTTCTCTCTTGTCATCAGGTTGTAACGTCCTTCAGACATAAATAAAATCGGCTTCATACTTATCAACATAAGTAAACCAATTTCCTAATTCGGATATTGTCCTCGGATCAAGCTACCGTCGTGTGCTGAGACCTGGCGGGCAATATCATAAATCACGCATCACATGATCGGTGCACTTCGAACTAGGGCAACCGCTGGCAGGCTAGTCGCTTCTAAATCACATTACTAAGCAGCAGCTTTTCAAGATGAAATTTCCGAAATAGCAAAAGTGCATCATGACATAAATTATACAGCATTCTTCTTTCTAAATTCAAAAAATGTGTTACAGTTAAATAATACCACTAGTTTATTCAGTGAGTTTTGTTTTCTCCATGTTAACGTTTCATCTCACAATGACCTACATGCACATGTCAGGCTTTTAAGCCTTTTACAACAAGTTCCAGGTATTCGAAATTAAAATTGACCATTCTAGATATAAATCTGTTAATATTTTTTAACAAGATGTTTATATTCAGGGACAAGCCAGGATTAGTGCATATAGACTGCAGCAAACGGGTTGCTGGAGAATGAGATTGCCAGCGATTGGACACTGCAGGATCAATCAAGTGGTCAACAAGAAAGTGTTAGACATGCCTTCAGATCACACGATACCTAAGGTTTCATTAGATAAGCCATTCAAGACGAAAATATTCTCCTGGGAGTCTGGAAAGAGGCTATACAACGAGCAGGATATAGTCTGGTTTATAGATGGCTAGAAAACGGAGATGGGTATAGGGGGTGGTATACATGGGATCAACCCAGAGAGCAACTGGGCCTAGGCAAGAATCTACTCTTTTCCAAGTAGAAGTAGGCGCAATCTCTGAGTGCATTAAGGAGAATCTAAGAATGGAATACAAAGGTAAGAACATTCTGATCTTCACGGACACTCAAGCTACAATTAAGGAGCTAAACACGACTAGAGTAAAGTTGAAGTTGGTATGGGACTGCATCTCATCATTGATAAAGCTTAATCAGGTGAACACGGTTACTGTGGGCTGGGTACCTGGCCATTCAGGTATCGATGGAAATGAGAGAGTAGATGAACTAGCTAGGATAGGTTCAGAATCCCATTTCGTGGCCCCGGAGCCGGTGTTTGGGGATCTCCTATGGACATGCCAGATCAGCGGTTGATATATGGATACGGGAGGGGATGAATAAGGCCTGGACAAATTCAACAACAAGTAGACTTGCAAGGAGGATACTTAGACTAAGCAAAAAACATGCTGAAAAACCTATCTCTCTTAGAGGGGAAAACATGAGATGGGTGGTAGGGCTATTAACGAGCCACTGCCACCTCAGAAAACACCTACATGGGATAGGGATTGCTGCAGAAAATACATGCAGGAAATGCGGCTTGGATGAAGAGTGTGAGGCGTTAGGAAGAGCCAAGATGTACTCTGTAGGCCCTCCGGGGAAGGAGATGGAAACCATCCTAGAGAACCCGATAGGTAGCATCTGTTCCTTTTTAAGGATGACAGGTATTACTGATTGAGTGTAGGATGGAACATGGGGCGGCAAAAGACCTTCAGGTCGACGTCGGTGAGGCCTCTGACGGAGGCTATCACAGCCCTAAAAAAAAAAAATTTAAAAACAAAGAAAATAGAAAAAAAAGATATTAACAACTAAAGCTGTTTCCATATTGTACTTAAGTTTGAATAAGCACGTAATTTGAGGTTATGTTTATATCACTATATTATTAAGATTTTACTATAGTTATTGGAGGAAAGAGACAAGTGCTTTACGTATATCGTTATGACGTCACAATCAAGTCTACTCGAAATGATTAATTATTGTAAACCTAAATTAAATTTTGATTACCAAAAAGAGAGATGATTATGTTTAGTGGATATTGTATTGTAATATGTTCATATTAGTATTTTGATTGATTCAAAATGAATTTGGCGTGATAGACTACTTTAGAAGTAAACTACGATTACCATGACCATAATATAAGCATGCATGTATTTATTTTTTGGGTTATAAGGCATACATATAGTCCTACATTGATCAATCAACCATTGCCAGTTTAAGATAGCCAATAGTCCAATTGGCGAGTGTTTAACGTGAAGCACCGCCTACTACTGGTGTGATGTTAAACACAGCCAGTTCTCAGGCAGGAGAATACTGGCAACGAATATATATGTACAAAAGCTGTCTGGATTTTGTGGATGCGGACGTGATCGTCTATGAATCTGGTGACATACCATGCACCGATTACGTGTTTCCCTATTGGTCACAACCAATGAACCGGCGAACGTGTAGACAATGCTGTACTCGAAACAATAGACTTAGGCCTGCTACGCGTCAATCACAACTGGTTATTAAGATAACATGACGTATTAAGTAATTTATATTTTGATAACTATACAAATTGCATTTTTCCAAAAATAAAACAATTTACCATTAATTGACAACAAAATATCGACTGTACTAATGTCTATTCAACTTTAATATTAAGGTTTTTACGTTGCAAATCATTGTGAAGCCTAAATAACAATTATTATATATGATTTTAAGAATATTATTATTATTATTATATATAGAGAGATAAATACAAACGAGACTAAAGGGAAAGAGTATTGTTCCCAAAAACCTGCTTTTAACGGAAACTTTTAATTAAAAGTTGTTGGAAATTTACGAATGATCTTCTTGCTATTAATTGTTCTTCTACAAACTAAAATAAAAGTCTTAAGAGTTTAAATTAAATTATAAAAACTATATTATAAATAGTACAAGTTGTAATGTTTTGCCAACTTTTTAAATTCAAAACCTGAAATACTTTTAAAACGTCAGATTAGTCAATACAATAATTACAATTTAAGTATTAATTTAATTTAGGCTAATCATTTGTCGGAATTATTTACTTCTTTAGAAATTTGATGAAATATAAATTGAAAATTGATGCATAAAAAAAAAAACTAATATTTATAAACCTATTACGTAACGTAGTCCTTTTATGAAGGTAAATAATTGTTAATCATTTTATTGAATTTTTCATAGCCCGGTTGTGAGAAAAAAAAAACAGCCTAATTATTATACTTCTGTTAAATAGTTTTAACCATTGCCATTTACAGATGTGTGGTTTTCACACATGTTGTCCACCAGTAACAATCAGCGAACCTTCCACTGGGTTACTCGGGGTAGCGGGGCATCCTTGTTAAGTCAAGTATTACAGTTGGAATTGTAGAGGTCAAGAGAACACTCTTGGATAAGTTTTTATTTTACATTGATAGATAATATGTCTACTACGCATAACCATTCACTTTAGTTCGGAGATCATTTTCAGTGTCATAGTGTTTAAACCGCCGTAGAATTTGTCCGTGCTCAAAGACAAAACTAAAATATCGTCTCGTTGTCTACAATCACGTTACCACTGTATCAGATGGATTGAAGGCGGTTTGCTATATAATACGGATACGATACGTACTTTGTAAAAGAAATTTTTAATACTTTCGACTATAGATCGGAAAATAGGCTACACAATTTTTGAGACAGTTCTATCCGTACGTCATGGAACTGACTCAAGAGTAAAAATGTTGTTATTGTGGAGACCTAAAATACTTATTACCTCAACATAACATTAACGTAGATAATAAATGTGCACTAAAAAGCATAAAATGTTTTTACAACAATTTGCTCTTTGCCTATAATTAATTGTTGTCAGAGATGATGGGATGGAATAAAGATACCTGACTGGCTTGTGTGTGTTTGTAATAACCCTGGAGGTCCTTATAGTGGAGTTAGTTCTCCTCTTAACATGTGTGAAGGTAACAGGCGCGGTCGAATGACTCGATGACGTGGTTGAATGTGACATATTTTTAGCATGGAGTTAAAGGTAAAAACACAAAAAAACCAAAAAATAAAATTTGGAGACCACAATTTTGTAATGGAGTGGTGGTCACAGATAATAGCGATGTATTGTAGCTATTTCCACAAGAGGTAAAGCCGTTTGGTTGCTCCGGCTTGTAATGTGGGCACGAAGACCCAACGGTTCCAAGTGACGGTTCCAACCTCGTGAAAACACAGTGGACAACTCTATTTTGTTTCAGTCACAAGCGAGAAAACTGCGAGAGAAGATGTTGTCCGGTTGCATAACCTTAAAAAATGTACATAATTGCCACTACTCAACTTAGACGTCACGGTTGCAGACCTATTCAAATTGGGTACATGCCTTATCAACGAGTAAATTAGACGAAGCAGGTTTTTTTATTCTAGCGTTGAAGACCGTACATTTTGTTTTGACTGTGGATTGGATTTTGGCGATTGGTGACTAGATGGAGACCCTATTGTTGAACATTACAATTGGAGTTTAGGTAGATGTCGCTATATAATGATTTTGAATCAGCTTCGTAGAATGTTTGCAACAAATAGCACCATCGCCACCATTACACTACATGTGCTATGTAAAATTTGCTACCAATTGGAAATAGAAGTCACTTTGTCACCTTGTGGGTATTTACTAATCTGAAATTCTTGTTCTTTCCAACTAAAGAATTGTGGTCTGTGTAGACAAGAGATAGCTGCCACTCTATGTGTATTCCTTACATAATGTGAAACTAAAACCGACTTAAAACTTTTGCACAAATTTTGGCTAAATTCAAAATTTACCCCCAACATACCCGAGAACGTTGTCGTCGTTAGGGGATTATCGAACTAATGCTGGGTTTAATTTTATTATTTTATTAGCGTTCCCCAAACGCGACAAAGTGGAGATATATTGTTTGTAATTTTATTCCACTCACAACTTATTACTTCTTTTTTCAAAATTACTATCGTAGAGTTATTTCATGACCAACTCTCAAGGACACTTGTGAGCCAAAGGAAGTAATGTGGTGGGGGACAGGGTATCCAAACAATCCACTGTATTGCAGTGCTCATCTAGCTGTAATTTGTGTACTGGATCAGGCTCTGAGAAATAGTGGTTTTAGATAAATTCACATCGGTCAAATATGCATCGATAGAGACAGTGTCGATGAAGGCATTAAGAATTGGTTTCCGTATACAATTGTAGATTTCCGAAAATGATACAAACAGATTTTCAAGTGTTTTCGCTAAATCAGCAATAAAATTTGAAGTTTCAATAAAGTTTTTAATGTAATAGCAGATATTTCTTGTTGAAACTCCATATTCAAGGATAAAATAAAGCAAAAGCTTAAAGTTTCAAATATTTTAATAGTATAAATGAGCTACAATTGTTTCGCCTTGCGGCATCATCGGGCAACTGATAATTTACAGGTATAGACAACTATTTAAACATAAGTTACAGGAAACTGAAATACAATAGAGATATCGGATCCGAAATTGAATGTTAAACTCTTATATATAGAAAATAAAAGTAATAGATTAATTAATTTAGAATGTTTAGAAATAAATAGATCTATTTTACTTAGACCTATTCTCAACTTAAATGACCAAATTGTATTAAATTCGTCACCTCTTCTAAAACCCATCCGTAACATAGTTCATTAACCTTCTACCTGCTAGGTCATCCCCCTACCTTTCCCGATATCTCTATTGTATTTCAGATTCCTGTTACTTATGTTTAAATAGTTGTCTATACCTGTAAATTATCAGTTGCGGGATGATGACGCAAGGCGAAACAATTGTAGCTCATTTATACTATTAAAATATTTGAAACTTTAAGCTTTTGCTTTATTTTATCCTTCAATAAAGTTGTTATGAAATGGTACGTAGCCTATACAGTGACTATTAATGAGTAATGACGATTTTGTGGAAAACTCAATTTTGAAAGATTGGAAGATCTTTAACATAAAACCTTGATTTTACAAATGTTTACGCTTAAATCCGTATTAAAATGTGAAGCTTCTATTACATCTTCTACCAAATTATAACTACCCAGTGGCTATTTAGAGTAATGACGATTTCGTTCTTAAAAAAAATTTGTAAAATTTTAACATGAAAACATTTTAACATAAAACCTAGATTTTTCACATGTGTCCTCCTGAATCTGTAATAAAAATACGAAGATTCAATACATTTGCTATGAAATGGTACTAACCGGTGATTATTAATGAGTAATGGCAATTTTGTAGTTTAACCATTTTTGAAAATTAACATTTTTACAACGAACCTAAAATTGTACATGTGTTTGTTCTTACATAAGTAGTAAATGTGAAATATAAATATATTTGAAATGTAATCAAAATTATCCTTTGACTATTAATGCGAATTTATATATTTGTAGTTTAACCATTTTTTAAAGTTAAATTTCTATCATAACTTTATATTTTACACATTTTTGTACTTAAACCACTAATAAATATGAAACTTAAATACATTTGCTATGAAATAGTTACTACCCTTGTGATTAGACAGAATTTACATTTAATTTAAGGATCAAATATGAAGATGTGTAGTTCGTTTGTTGTCTTTCCAGAAAAATAAATCATTTTCTACAATTTATTCTGTTATGTAATGTGAAGTCTTTGTTTTTTTATTAAATGAAATAAACAGCGATTAGTCAAACCCTTTCTGTGATTAGTGATGGTAATAAAATGATAGCTGACTTTTTTTTGTGTATAACAGTAAAACATTGAAAGTTTTTAAACAATAAATATTTTATGTCAATTTTATAAATCTTTGAAATATTCGAAAATGATATAAGTACTGCTCAGTATTAAAAATGAACAACTATTATTCAATGTGTTCATTTATATTTGTACAAATACTGTTGACTTGTCACTTCTCTTTTGGAAGTACGAGAAACTACATAAATGGTGGTATTTTTATACTTATAAATATGGATTCTCTGACTTATATAGTTACTTTATTAGTAGTTACATTTATATTAATTCAAAAGTAAAAACTTGTGTATTTATAATAATTATCAATTATGTTAATTTTATGTATTTCTGACGGAAAGTGAACATCTGTGTTTCTTTTACATAACTATATTTCTATGTTTCTATTTTCGTATTTTATGAGTGATGTAAGTTTTGTTTTTGTGCGTATTTTCTTCACTTTTCACAAATTTGGAGCTCTCCTTTCAAAGTTAAAAAATAGGGTAAATGATTCATGTATTGCTTATCTCTTTCACAAATTTGACTTTATTAATCTGTATCCAACGATGGTAAAAGCTTTTGAAGCTTTCCTACACATTGCATATCAGACTTTGGAAATGTACACATCAGTTCATTAATAATAAAATCAAAAAATGGATGTATACGGAAATAATCTTCAACTAACTCTGTCTGTAAGTTTGATCGGTAATTTTACATAATTTTTATTCTTGCTTTATAAACTTCTGTACCCAAGTATGTTGCCAATTTGACTGATTTTTCATAATCCCGTGGAGAATTCTGTGCTGTTCTCTCGTTTCTATTGAGTGCTTGTTATAGTTGTTTCTAAAAGTTGCATAGATTTGAGTACGTCCATGTATTCTGCTTACAGTTTTTGAACTAAGGATAAAGTAACTCCAAGAAAATTGGCTAATATTATGATGCTATTTAAATACACTGATGATTGGATAAAGTACAGAAAGACGTTGTTTCCCATACCTGTAGGTTTTAGTGGCTTCTATAACAGTGAACAGGATAGGGAGGTTGGCCATAAATGTCAACACAGTCTCGTGTTTTTCCACACATTTTCTTAAGAAAATATATTCCGGTTTGAGGCTATGATTTTCTTGCATTTAATCTTCCAGTTTTTCAAATCTTGCAGCTGACTCTCTGAGAAGTTTCCCAAAGAGGATATCATTCCAACAGCGTTTCTTTTGCTAGTCACAGTGAATGCTTTACCAAAATTTAGCCTATGGTTGGCACAGTGGCTGTCGATAGCTAGAGTTTAAATCTGTGCATTGCGGGTTTGTAGACCCTTAAAGTTTCCATTCATGTTTGAGAAACCATGAAAAGTCTGCCCTCAACAGTAGGTCACATCAAGTTTTAGTTTTTCTTGCTCTTACAAAACTGTGTGAGATTGCTCATCAGTGAGATTCATCTCGTCAACAAACTTAATGAAATGTTTTTCTTATTTGAAATTTTCATTATTGAAGTATCGAATACAGACTACGAGCTGTTGTTTTATGGGTGTATCTGTAGTCTCATCAGACATTATTGTAACTATATGTAGCAGTATTTTGTTGATTCCGAAGAAAGGAAAACACACTTGTGGTCTTGGCCTGCCTGATACAATACCCTTTTCAGTTATTAGTATTGAACCTCAGCGCATAATTTTTGCATTAAAATCTCCCCCGATTATAAAGTAACATCCCAAAGTATTAAAAAGTCTCTTATAATCGTCTTTTGTTGGTGATTGTCTAAGTGGACAGGTGATTGCCGAAATTTTAACCATTTTTTGTTTTTTGTTTTTATTGTTGTTACTTGAATCAATTCATTTTTTATAGTGAGCTCTATATGATGTGAAATACTTTCTGTTTTCAATACCGCAGAGCATCCTTTTGCTTTATTGGCTGGATAAAGACTGTTATAACAAGCAAAACCATGAATTTAACAAATGATTGGTTTGTGAAATGTGTTTCAGTAATAAGACAATTATCTAATCTTTCGTATCTTATAAATATTTCTAGTTCAGAGAGATAATTGAGCAGTCCATTGGCATTCCAATTGCCAATATATAAAGTGTAATTTTTTGGCTTTGTTAGTTTTTCGGTTTTTAATTTTTAACATACTGTTAACATATACTGATGTTAACATCAGTTAATAGTTTAATAGATTTCTCTTGGTTGTTTAACTGATGAGAGATACATGATAAAATATCTTTGATTGAAGATTCTTCCTCCCTTCTTGCATTCCTTATATTTTGGGAATACTTATTTTCCATTTTATTAATGCTTTCCTTATCATTGGTTGATACAACATCGTCTGATTTTTTATCATGAGTTTTCGCATGAATACTCTGCCAATGATATATTTGTCTGTTTCTTCTTTCCTGTTGTACTTTTGCTACTGGACATCCTCTGTAACTTGCAGGATGATCACCCTTACAGTTTACACAAATAGGTTTTTGATCCCTTTTTAAAAGACAGGTAATTTTGGAGTGTTTTCCAGCACATTTCACGCAGGCAAAATCACTTTGACAGTATAGATGAAAACGACCAAATGCCTGACATCGCTTGCACTGTGGAATTAAATTCACATTTTTTCATAAAGGCTCAATATTAACACCAATTCCCATAACAGTTTTGATAGAAAATATATTGCTGACATTTTACTCATTATGAAATGTGAGCATGAATAGCTGAAGTCCTTTTCTTTGCCTAAATTGTTCTCCATTTATACTTTCAAATATTTCTTTTTCTAATGATTTTTTTTACTGCCAAGATATGAAAACCTTTATTTGCCAGATCCAAGACTATTTCGTTTTCATCACATGATGGATGGTGTCAATTTTGAATGCCATTATACTTTATGCTTTGTCAGTTCTTTAGTGACTGCTCTATATGTGTCACTATCTGTAACATTTACTTTCCAAATATTATTGTTAAAGGACACATATTTACTTTCTTTATCCGTAACCTGCTGAATCATATACTTTAATTTACCAAAGGTTGCTATCTTTGATTATGGGTGGTGGTGTGTGTCGTTTCCTTTATATTCCTTTGCTTTGTTTTTCCTTATCGATTTCATTTACCTTTGGTCTCATATACTCATCATCCTTAATGTCTACAACTGCGTCTGGACATTGCCTTCCTTTTCTTTGTTTGCTTTTTTAATTTTCTTAAGGAACCAATCTGTCTCTCTAAACAGTTTTTCTTCATCAGTATAGTAACTACAGTAGTATTATTTTTATTTTAATACGCTGTGGTTGCTTGATATTTATCCAGCAGAGTGACCTTTGTTTATAACTCATATCTGTGTCACTTTAAATCATCTAGGGTTACTTTTAATGCTTTCCTTTAAGTTATTTTCACTTGTTTCTGTTTGCTTTGGCAGTGTTTTATTTTCTTGTAGAACCAAAGCTTTAGGTGGTGATCTCTTTAACAAAGAGCTTTTCCTAAAAGGGTTATTAGGATTTCCTGAAAGCAATAGTTGGCTCCCCCCAGAATCCTTGGAGCCAGCCTACGTAAAGGGTGGATTTCCCAGTTCATCTTGGTTGCTACTTGGTGTAAAATATCCGTTAGTGTTATCCATTGTTTCATTTAATCCGAATAATCGGAGATTGATCTTTTTCCGAAGTTTAATCCTCTAGGATGTTCCACCTATTCAGCCGTTAGGATTTATCCTCTTCTGTCTTTAGAATCGTTGACTAAAGCTCTTCTGCCTCTTTCACCATTGGGATAAATATTATTTCGCCATCATAGCTGTTGACAGATTATCACCTAGTACCCTAGGCAGAGACCTTTACATGGTACTACCATCCGGGCAGATGTACCAAGGTTTTTTATAGAGGCGTTACTCCCAGTAGCGGCCGATGGTTAAGGGTTCTGTTTTATTTTATACACGTAAGGGAAGGCATGTTATCATTCACTTAACATTCACAATCACAAAGGGTTAAACTTAAAAACATAAACAAGCAACTCGTGTGAGTGGCGAGACACTATTTAGAACAGTTGCGCCAACTTATTTTGCCCATCGAAAACAAGGTTTTTAGTAGTAATGCGGAACATCTAATTTATGGTGGCTTCACTGACTGATGTCTGCGCGCGCAGCTTCGGACTCTGCCCTAGAAGCCCATTACACGCTGTGTAAATGACGTCACGGCACCCTCAGCTCTGTCTGCTGCTTGCCCCATATGACTAAATGCAATGAAACTGGGACGCTCTGGCCACCGTCCGAACTCCAGAATACATTCGTCAAATATTTTATATTGTAAAACTTCCACTACAAATGATGGTGAAATCCATAGCGGCAATTCATAATTCATTTATCTCCACAGAATTAAATACATATAGTTATTTACATTATTAAAATAATATTATCTTTGGGGGGGGGGGCGGCGTCCGAGAGTCCTTATGAGTAAGCCGCCACTGGTTACTCCGCTATCATTCACCCTTCCTGCACTTGACAACAGGCCCCGGACTTGTGACCAGCATAGTGGGTTTATTTCACAAAAAGTGCAATGAGAGTACAATTCACTCTTATAAATGAACAACAAGAATAAAATTAGATTAAAACATTTATGTATGAAGATTGTGATAACAGAACTTGTAAATAACTGTTATTGTGTTCTATAAAAACTAAACGGTTTATTTTATTTTATTATTTATTAAAATAAAATAAACAGTTTTAAATTAATAAACAGTTTGACCTAAGCTTCTAGTGTCATATCTTATTTTATGCACTGTTTTTTGTATATTTGTTCAAGTTGTAATTTTCTAGTAAATAAATAAAAAAATGTTCTACTAAAGGAGGGAGTGATTTTGATATATAAATATATTTTCATTAACTCAAAACTTTAGAATGTGCATATGGGGTTTGTCAAATTCTTAAATATATATAATTTTTATAAAGGCATGTAATTAAATGTTTAAAATTAAAAATATAAACGTTGTTACTATAAAACTCAGCAATTATTGTATTTAGAAGTAATTTATTATTTTGGTTGGTATTGTAATTTTTGTGAATGACAAGCTCGGCTGCAATGGCTTGCAGTAAAAGGTAAGGTTATTGACGCTTTGCAGTGTGGTATGACCATTCGTCCCTAAGACCCAAAAAAAAACCCTAAGTAGTTTCAAAATCTAATAATTTTCCCCAAGTTTATTGGTCGTTTTGGGTTATTGTTGCAAAATCCTACAAATGCCAATACATAGATTTTAGAATATTTTACACTAGTGTAAATTACTTTTTAATAAGATTTCACCAACTCTTGGCAGACAGGTAATTTAGCCGCAACTCTCAGAAGAAGAAAAATGATGACAAAACGAAATAAACCTATGTCTGACTACGTAAGATTATAACTATAAACTTTTAGAAACACATCCGGTGTAAATGCGTTTAATTTCTTTTAAGAAAAATATAAGTTTATGAAAATGTTTTTCAATCTCTAGTGGTACTTAATATTCTGTGATGTAATTTCCGCATATAATATGTAATGCAAACGAAGTTTCTTCTTAGTATTAATTGTTTTTAAACCTTAATAATTTTTGTTAAGTTACAGAGAGTTTAAACAATAAACAACAAAAGCAATATAAAATAAACAATTTCCATTTCGAGTCTCCTAAATATTCGAATCATTGGAATGATCACTCAATGAGACGATCAAATAATCATATTATTACATCTGACTTCAACCATTTCCCTTCATTACAAATTTATACGGCAATGGCAATACTAATACTTGAAGAAAAAGCTGATGAACTGAAAATAAAAAAGCCCATTAGTCTTAGTCTATTCAAAGGCACAGATGGAATAAAGGTACATTAAATCTTATTAACCAAGTTGAATAATCTTATAGTGTAATGTTTATTAGTGTAACAATAAGGACTATAATATTTATAAATAACTTTTATTAAAAAATATTGGAACATACATTTTAAAAATAGTTAAATTATTTTACGTTTAAAATTTATTGCAATGTTGTTGTGTATTTAAAATTAAAATGAATAAATTAAATGAAAATATTAAATTGAAAAAATAACTGAAATAAATTTGAAAATTTATAGGAGAATTACAAAAATTAGAGTAATTAACTATATTAAGTTTCGGAATGACATTTAGATGACCACAATCCTTTTAATACTTAAATAATTTTTAAGGTGAACTTTATTTTTGTCATTTGGTGAAAAATACTGTAATTACAATAAAATAAATTTAATTTTTACTTTCCTAAGTTTGTCGCTTTACAGGGACAAGGTTTATTAATGATAACTTAGTATATAGTCTAGTCTTTGAGGAAGTTTTCAGTTTGCTTCAACACCTAAACACGCATGTATACATACCATGATTATGCTGTATGTAAATGAAACCCTTCAATGATGAAATATAACTTATTTTTAACATTAATATAAGTTTTCAAAAGTTATGTTTTCAAACAACTGATTATATGTGAATACTTTTAGATCATAATGAAACAAATTGAGGTATTTTAAACATATTATTTTCCATATTTGAAGCAATATTTTACTATTTTTACGGTTTTTTTTACTTGGGCAGCAATTTGTAAAAAAAAAAAAGAAAATATTTTTTACATTGAGAAGTTATTTAATAAGAAGTTCCCAGTAGTAAACTCTATTTGCTGAATAACTGTAAAATATAAGTTTTGCTTAGGAATAATATATAAACATGAAAACTTCCAGAATGGCATGTAGGTATATGTTTTCTGATCGAGACACATTTTACTGCAACAGTGTAGTAAATATTCATTACTATCACTATTATAATACTACAAATGACCACTTATTTTATTCAGGAGCCGTACAATTAAAGCCAATACCAATTTAAGCAGCTGCCCTTAACATTGTTTTTGACATTTTATATTTTTTTGATATATTATTTGGTATCCCGACTCAATAAAATAGTTGTTCACTGGGAATTGTCTGAAATTAATTCGTTTTATTACTAAACATATTGTGAACTTGAATAGGCCGGGCGGCAATTTGGGTCCAATATGGGGGTCTTATGAGTTATTCTTGACCATACCTCCATCCTATTAATTTTGAATAGCAATATTTATTTACTTGACATTTTTCAAACAGGTTCTATAAATTAATATATATCACTAACATTTGAAGGAACCGTTAAAACCGATTTTGAGAAGTAAATTATTTTATAAACGCGCTATGGATAGTTTTTTGATTTTTACAAATGAATCATGAACCGACATAGTTTAAGATACCAAAACCATAAATTATTATAGTTAGAGTCCAAAAACGCTATACTTCAGCAAAATTTATTAAATATCGTTTAAACCGATCTTTAGGTAATCGTAATTTTGTATGTTATTCCTTTATGACGAGTGCCCCCAAATTTGAGTTATCGAGAAAAATGGAATTTATAACTAGATTTTTGACCTAAATGTGCTCACATATCAAATTTGATTTAAATCGGCTCATTCGTTTGGGCACTCCCATAACTTGTTTGCAGTCAATATTTTCTAGAGATAACTTACTATATACTATGTAACTTTATTTCCCCTTTTAATATAAACATTACGAACACCCTTTTTAAATAAATTGAAAAATGTTTGAAATTTATAGTAAAAACAAAAATTCTTGCAATATTCAATATCTACACTGAAACCACGAAATATATATTGTTGCTTACCGGGAAGGTTACAAATATATGTCCTGGACTTAATGCGTCATCTTTGCTAAACCCAACCATTCATAATTTCTTTCTAAATAATATCTTCTTTTTTTCTTTTTCACATAAGCGTAGTGTTGAGAACATATGGTGAGTCAATAAATCAGAGTTTTTCGCAGAAATATCCATTGTGAGATTCTCTGGGTCCTTAAAAGTGATTTTAGTAATGATGTCAATTACTTGCGTTTTTCACTTATCGTCTGTCGTCAGCACATGTCTTTGTATCCCAAACGGGTGGACAGATTTTAGTCATATTTTGTATATTCCCCTTCGAGTCTTTTTTTATTTTTCAATGACTTCTCAAAATTGGCTAAAACGATAAAGTTTTTCAAAATCGTTATAGCCACAATCTAAGTACATGAACACAACTTATTGAATTCGATCCCTCCATGACGCTCCATGATGCATCAATTAAAACCATCGGCTATTCAGCTGTTATAAAAGACTTAATTTCTCATAATACATTCATGCTTTCCCGATTTCATTCATGTGAAATGTAGAGATTAAGGACCCTAACCAGTCTGCAAAATTGCAAATAAAATTACCCTTAAGGAATAATGTTCAGAAAAAGAACCTTAGCTATTGCTCTAAACTTATTTCTACTTAATCTGTGCTGTAGGTAAACTCTTTTTCATATATAACAAAACAATTGCATTTTATGTTTGTTTGTATTGTGATTTTAAAATAAATAGTAAAATTGTAATTATAAGCTTAAATAAATTAAATAAAATATACCGTATTATTGTGAGTGATTTACCGCAATTTTATTATAAGCGGTTTTTATTAAATTTTATTATAAGTGATTTTTATTGGAATTTGATTATGAGATATTTTTAATTGAAGCATTTATAATATTTACTCGAATTTGATTATAAGTGACATTTACTGGAATTTTATTATAAGAAATTTCGACTGAAATATTGTTACTTTTTGTTATAGGTTACACCCAGTTACATTAAAATACCGATTAAGTTGGATATAACTGATGATCTTAAGGTAAATGTTATAAACCTAAGAAAACTAACATTAAAAAAATCATCTGCTTTATAATGTATAAAATTATAAAGTTACTTGCAGTAAGTTATAAGCAGAAGAACTCAGTTTATAAGCTGGCATGCTTTACGATAAACAAAGGGAGATCTATTATTTCTAAACCATTATACCGGGTGTTTCATAAATAACCCGACCCAGTTGTAATTTTATAATCTCTTAATTTTGTCGGCATATAAGTATTATGACGTTTAGGATTTCTGGTTCAGAGGACCAAACCTGAGACTGTAGCTGACTGTGTGAGGTTATATTCGACCAACCATGATTTGAAATCCCCCGTGAAGTTATTAACTCTTCAAGGTTGCTTACGTTTGGGAAAGTTTACAACAGTACTTATTATTATTCTTCGATTGAGAAATATCATCAGTGCTTTGTTTAGTCGTATCGATAACGTATACACAATTTTAATAATAAAATGAGAACGGTGTTTCCATCATATCTAAGTCATCAGTCTAAACACTGTACATATCGTACGCGATCGTAATATCTAAATTCATCAGGTTATCGGGATAATTTCCTTCGTTTGTTTGACAACGGTAGATAGAGCGACCTACATTTGTGTGGTTGAGACTATTTTTTGGAAACTAACCTGAAAAAATGTAGAATTCTCTAAGTTTCTATTAATTAGTTATATCCAAATGTAACAAGTCGGCTCCTTCAGGCACAAATTTCTTTACATATTGATGTTTTCTAAACGCTGAACGGTATTTACATCCCTGTCTGGCAGGCAAATCAACGTTTATCTTATGCCTCTTATATATAGAAACATTATCATCATAATCAATCATCACTTACAATTTAGACTCTATATTTTATAATTTTAATTTTGTTTATATAACCAATCCAAAAGTACGTTTAACTTTCATAGCAGCAGCTGCAGCACCACTTCAAAACCATTCATTCAAATCGGAATCTTCAAACGTTCCCAAGCTTTATCTTGCAACATTTTATCTCCAATATGGCTATCTTTGGTTTTCTTTATGTTTATATACTTTGCTTCCTTAGTAGCAAGAATAGTTATTATAAGGATTTAACTCCATATTTGATAATATCTCTGATTAACAGATGCGCATCGTAACGTGAGAGGTCAGAAGGGGTGGGATTTTTAATGGAAGCCGTCTATTGAGAATACATTTGGAATATGTTGCCCCTAGAAGTTTTCCAATCAGGTGACAGTGCTCTCTTACTTTACGAGGTTTCTTATTTACCATACCTGTATCATAGAATGTTTCTTCACAAATATGATACTGCAGAGCATTCTGATATCGTCCCTTATCGTGAGTACTCAAATTGATTGGGATGATGTTTCGTATTTAACCGCAATTGATTGGATTATATTTACAAGTACTTGTACCAATGTTTCAGGGACATCAGGTAGTTCTGACTTGTGTGTCATATAGAGATGTTATTGGTTTAATTAGTTCAACGTTTTAACGAAAAAAAACCAAGATATATAGCAAAACCAGAATACGGTGTATGAATTAATTTCTTTGTTGTTTTGCGCTGTTGTCATCATATATAATATTCAAGCAGACATTCGAAGTCTAAATATATTATGGATGTTCGAACTTGTTATAATTACGAAACTTAACCATGCTCTATTTTCGAATTCACGTTTTTCACAATTGGGTTGTTATGTTAGATGTCATTAACGACACCTATGGAGTAGGCATTCGGTTTTAACTTTCTCTTAGTAATGAAAATGAAGCCTAAATTTGTTGATACTTCAACCTAAGAAGATAAATTTTCAGCCATTTCCTGGCTGAAGAAGTTAAACGTTGAAACACGTCATCATGAATGTCGGTTGTTAACAATGATGGGTGGACTGTTCCCTTGAAACCGTGTACGAAACCTGTGGTTACAAAATTTCAAATGAAAGTTGATTTAATAGGGACTGTAAATTTAGGAAAACTTCAAATCCAACTCATATTTACACGTTTGTAAGAATTGTATTGAAAATAAATATTAGTTTATTTTGGAATGAGATATTACTAACACAACACAAACTAATAAACGCTTTGGTGAGACTACTGTGTGGCTAAATCATTTCGATGGTTAGGGATATTACCTTTGTGTAGAGTGTAGAGTGTAGCCACCACATACAAATTATGACATAAAATAAAACATACTACAGGGTGAGTTGAACTAGGTTATATGCAGAGTTGCTTCCATACAGAAACACCAGGTATAAATCATTGACATATTCCTAATCTAAATAATGAATTATATAATTGTCTAAATTGTATAAATAATCTGAACACTACAAAATTTTCATGAAAAGAAATAGTTTGTTCTAAATGAAACATTGTGATCAGCTAAAAAAGTTCTATTTGTCAATCAAATAATTCTTTATTTAACTGCATAATTAATTAAAATTTGTTCAACGGTTTCATAAATACTAAGTGTGTAAAATTACAGACGTCCATTAAATCAAAGGAGTACATATAGTGAGGTGGCTACTTTACCGATTTGTCATTTGTTAAATTTTTTATTTATATTGTACTAGTTTTTCAGACGAAGTTTAAATGTCGCCAGTTTAAATGGTTTTTATTAAAATATCGCCGTTAACCAACAAAATTGTATTATTTTTGCCACTGGGAAACCCCTTATGATATAATGAAATAGGTGTAAGATTAGTGCGTGTGTTGTTATGTCTACTTGATGAATCAATGGACATTGATATTGTAAACAGTGATGGGTGTGAATAAAGGAGACTTTTTAACTCAAATTACTGGAAACTTGGAAAGAAATTCCCCTCAATGGTATATGCAATTAGACTTCTATTTTCGCCTCACCCACCTAAGAAAGTTTGTACATAATTATTTTGTACATAGATTATGATACATAAGTGACGACAGATCGGTTTAAAAATCGCTTAAACTGTACTGTATATACTTTAAATTAGGCGATACATTTATACACGTTTATAAGAAAACTGATTCACCGTGGATATTAAAGGCTTCATTATGGGGTATTCTGTTTCTTATGAAACACACACACACACACACACACACAACTCAGAACTTTGAGGACCAATAACTCGAGAGCCAAGCGAGCTACGATAAAAGTCTAAGAAGATATTTCCGTCATAGGAGCAGAAGAACAAAGTGTATACGAAAGAATTGCGAAAAAGGACTTAAATCGAAAGTTAAAAAGTGAAAAACAGACATTCGGTAAAAGTGCGATAACTCGTGAACGGACCGTGCGAAAACGACGAATCGGGTTTCTCAAGACATACAAGATTGAAAAGAAGAGGAATCCGAAGAGAAATCGACGATCGGACCAGCCGTTCAGAAGTTACAGCAAGTTGTTCGTAAAAATGTCCAAAATCAAGAGTTGCAAGATTTAACAGGAAAAGTGGCTTGAGTCGATCTAAGTCACAGTACAGCGATTGGACTTTGCATGACCAACCGTCAACACAGAGAACGAAAAATAATACAGCAATCAAATTATCTATTAAAAGGATTTTTAATAGTAAATAGTGAAGGAAAACCTTTGTAGTATATAAATTTCAGACCAAAAGGGCCTGAAAATACGAAAAACAACGAAGAGACGTTTTTTCACAAAAGGGAGAAAAAGTGGTTACATTTTGAGGGAAGTTTCCCACAGAAAGGGAGACCCAAAATTATTCGTCGTAAGACGGATACTCTTGTAACAGACTCCGAGCAAGGAAGACGTATTCTCCTGTACCAGACTCCAAGCAGAGAAGACGTTACTCTAGTCACTCTACTAATCTATTCAAAATTCAACTTAGTAAATTTTTTAACTTAAATATTTCAATCAGTCATTAAAAGGAACTTAGAAAAATTTCAACTCATTTCGAACTTCAAGCTGCAAGAAGATTCATCAACATTGAAGGCGACTTAGCAGAGATTCGAGATTGAGACCAGCATTCAACAACTTAGAAAATTAATCTACAGGACTTGGAGAGAAAACAACTCAGAGACATCAGTCAACGATTTCAACAAATAACTTCAAATCTACGAGTGCTTCATGTTAAGTGTGAAGGTACACTAAATCTAAGGAATAATTCGTAACTAGTAAATTCATTTTAATAATAAATTCATTGGGGAAATTGAGAAAAATTAACTTCAGTAAAATAAAATCACTCTGCTTTGGTGTAACAAATATTTCAAAATTAAATACGACTATTTCAGTGCAGGAAAAACTATTTGTAGTCCTAGCTGAAATAGTCTAGCTTTTTTCAATTTGTCTTAGTATATAAGTAATATTCAATCTGATTTTTTGTGTAATATTCTATTTGATTATTTGTGTAATATTTTGTTTGTTTATTCTGTTGTGTTATAAACATTTTAAATTGTTTTGAATTGACTTTGAAGAGAAATAATACATTAAATTCTTTTCTCGAGTTTGATTTGTTTCTATTATCCATCTGTGTATTAACATTGGTTTGTTTATGATAAATGTTATATGTGTGCTCTGGTAAAATATAATATAAAATTTTGAAGAAATTATTATCAGAACTTAGGAGTCGATTTCTTCCAAAAGGCACTTCCCCAGAGAAAGAGAGTGTAATAAAGGAAAGTTGTAAATTTATCGAGCATTGAAATAAAATTCAGGGAATTTTGCGTAAATTAAAAGGTTGTAAGTTTATGAGGACAAGCTCATACTTACAAAAGCGAAGTAGTGCAATAGCTTTGATTAGAGAAAAGGTAAGAGTGAGCATCTTGGTCTTGTCCGCGTTAGTGCATAGTCAGGTGAGAATTCCCGACGGAGGCAGTTGTAAAGCGAGGTTAGAGCCGCGAGCAATTTAGTGTAACGTCGCGAGGCCCTGAGCGTACGCGGCAAGTGACGTTCCAACGTGGGGCACGAATTCGTCGAACGACGTGCGCGTACGCGGCAAGACACGCTGCCACGTATCGCCCTCGAATTTGGCGCCTTGCCACGTATCGTACCTCGCTACGAAGCACCACTTGCCACGTATCGCTCACTTTGTGAGACCACGTTGGGAGTTCAAGACAGTTACACAATTAGAAACAATTTATCTTTTATAGAACAATAACAAAATATTTTTACACAATTTTATTAATTATGACACAAATTCTTATTCATTAAAACAATATTTAAAAATACTAGACTATTCCAGCTAGGACTCCAAATAATTTTTCCTGGACTGAAATAGTCGTATTTATGTTTAAACCTTATTCTAGACCAAAACAGAGTTTACTTGAATCTAAAGAAGTTAATACTGTATATTTAAAATTTCCAGAATGAATTTTCAATTTAAATGAGTTTACTTTTTACGAATTATTCTATTGATTTAGTGTACCTTCACACTTAACATGAAGGTCTTGAAGTTGTGATGTTCTTTGCTGTAGACGGTGTCTTCAAATTAACTCCTTTCCACCTCCTGGTTATGTTATAGTTGTGGACTGCTGGTAGTAATTACAATTCCTTGCTGACTAGTCTTCTATGTAGATTGATCTTTTTATCTCTTGATTTTCAAAAATAGTTAATTTTCATAAGTTACTTTTTACTACATGAAATACTTGGCTTTAAAATTCATTGAAGTTGAATTTAGAAATTTTTTAGAGTGACTAAAGTAACGTCTTCCCTGCTCGGCGACTTTTACTAGAGTTTCTAAGTTGAATTTAGAAAAAAAATGTAGAGTGACAATAATAACGTCTTTCCTCGTCGGCGACTTTTACTAGAGTATCGGTCTTACGACCAATAATTTTAGCTCTCTCTTCTTGTGGGAATGTTTCCCGCAAAAGGTAGTCACTTTTTCTCCCTTTCGCGAAGAAAATGTCTCTTCTGTTGATTTCTAAGTTTTCGGCTGAATTACTACGTATCTTTTCTGCTAAAAGCTGTCCTAGGCTTAGTTTTCATCTATTGTATTACTTTCATAAAATATTTTTCATTAAAACGCTTTTAATTGATATTTTAATCTTTCTATTATTTCAATTTTCTTGAGTTGACAGTTGGCTATGTGAGTTGAACTTCTAATCTGTGACGTCACGCTACCTGGGCGAGTTTCTAGCTCAATATAGAAAACTCTGATTTTGAACACTTTTTCGTTCGTTTTGCTGTAACTTTTGAACGGTTGGTCCGATCTTCAGTTTCTCTTCGGATTCCTCTTCTTCATATTCTTGAGGGTCTTGATAAACTTGATTCGACGTTTTCGGCCGCGTATTTATCGAGTTAACGCACTTGTTTCGAATGTCTATTTTTTATAACCTAACTTTTTACTTAAGTCTTTTCCCAAAATTCTTTTGCACTAAAGTTATTCTCCTGGTCCTATAACAGAAATATCTTTTTAGTTTTTTGTCGTAGCTCGCTTGGTTCGTGAGTTATTGATGCTTGAAGTCATGACTTTTTGATCGTCGTATTTTTCGTATATAAAATCCACCCCATTATTATTTTTCAACTCTGCTCTGTTATTTTACATTCATATACCTTTATTATATATAACCTATTCCTTTTTTATCCTCTTTAGACTTTAATTAACCACTTTTGTGCTTTAACTTTTTAGTTTTTGTTATTATTATTTCTCCCCCATTTTAACTTTAATTCTTATTCTGACCACATATTATTGTTCCCTACGATTGTCTTTTAATGTCTATTATTAGGTTTATTTAGTTTATTCCCCTTTCACCTTTAAAATCTCAAAAAACTTTCCAAGAATGACTTTTCAAGTCCTTTTTCCCCTTGTTATTATTATTATTACTTTATTTTTATTTCTGATCATTGTTATGTCCCCTATGGTTTATGACTCTATTGCTTTTGATTTTTAATTTTCCCCTTTTTGCAAATTTTAGGTTTTTGAGAACATCTAATTTCCTTAATAACTTTTTTGTTTTAAGTTCAATTGCATTTATTTGTTGATATTAATAATAGTCTGATTCTACTGTATCATTATTTATTTTCATATTTTAGTTTTTTTTAAATAAAATTGTAATTGCTATAAGCTGTTTTGTCAGGCTCAGACATGCAAAGTTTTTACCTCGGCCTCGCGTGACGTCACCGCACTATCGCATTCCAACTTTAAGAAGTTTAGTGCGGCAATTTAAATGTTTTAAATTAACCTTGAGACGACACACACACACACACACATACATACACATGTATAATCTGAAAACCAATGAAAAATCATTTTAAGGCTCATCACGAGTGAACATTTAATGGTTATACGCTTAGATCTGGTAATTGAGATAGTTTAAGCACAATACCTAGTAATTATAGCTGGATATACTTATATATGTGAGAGTAAAATCCAGGTTGCTCTGAACTAAACAGCAGTTATATATAAACAAAATATTTTATCAAAATTCTTTTTTTCTACATCCATTTGTCAAGCCACCCATAACGTCTCTTAAATGTTTTGTATGTTTTTCCAACTGTAAATATAATTACCTATAGCTACACTATACTATATAGTAAAGGTATGGTATATGTATATTATTGTTATTTACTTTGTTTTCTGTTAAAAATTTATTTGTTGAGACAGATTATAGCCTTTACTAACCTAAAAAATGTTTGAATTTTAAAAAGAAATAATACGATAACCTACAAAAAATTAATTTTCCTTTGAATTTAAATATGGTTGTGTTAATTTACATGTCGTTTACAGAGAAAGATATACTGTTATATAGAAATAAGAGATTCAAATCCTAATGGTGCGCCAAATATTTCTCTTGGAGGGAAAACTATGTGTAAATTACGAAACGAAAACCGCTTAGAAGAAGCAATTAACAAAGGTAAGTAATAAATATTTATAGTTTGAGATATTGATAGAAAAATAAAAAAGGTAATTGTGACTGAAAATGTACGTTCTGTACAATAGTAAATCAGCGCTTAATTCAGCTGAGACAGGTGATTGAAATTTTGACTCTCTATATAAATATTATCTTTGGAAATATCTACATTAATAAGGTCTTACTGAATCTATATCTTGAGATTTATAAAAATTGTAATATTCTTTTTTTTAAGTAAAACTCATTGAGTAGAAAAATGTTTGTCTGAAATTATTAAAAGATGAATTTAATACTGTTCTTATTTACTTCTTAAAAGATCACCAATTTATTTAATATAAAACCGTTATTTTTTGTTATCACTCTATTTTTTTAACCAAAATAACTTTCTTTAAAATACACCGATCAAACGTTGAGTCATTCTTAATACTTATTCTTAAAAAATAATTAATTTTCATTATTCAGCCCTCCTTGGAGATTTAGATAAATATCAATAATTTTGTAGAGCAGCTACTGTAATCGCATCAAAATTTTGATATTATCGGGTAAATTGTTTTTCAGTTAATTAAAAACTCCTTTCAGACTGACTGCTAGTTAAACGGACACGAAAATAAATACATTTTAACTAAAAACGAAAAACTGCAGTAACAGTTTAAAACGAAAAAAATGTTTTTTTTTTTTTTTTAAATCGAATGCCATCAAATATTAGTTTTTTATATATAAAATAGATTTTGTTTAATATATTGTCCAATTATTGTGGTCTATTAAACATGTATTTATAATTTGATTTCGTCCATGAAATGTAAAATTAAAAGTTCAATTTGAAAATAAAATGAATTAAATTCGAATAGAATTTGTTTTTAATGTAACATTTATGCATTTGTTTCTTTACTTTCTAGTTAACACCATGGTTAATATAGGAGGACCACATGATAATGCTTATTTCATGAACAAAAAGAGAAGAGACTATAAAGGGAGTGTTCAACTAAGGAATATCTCAAGTTTGGAACACAAGGTGGGACACTGAAGACGCCTTTCATACAGAGAAAACTAAATAAAATAAAATATAAAAATACGAAATTAACATAAATTTGATGCTGTTTATAATACTTCATCTTCACATTACTAGTAAATTGTAATATAAAGCTATTACACCATTTTGTTCCAATTTATCAAAATGATAATCCTTTACAAATATAAAATATTCTATAATGTGACTCAACAACATTAATAGTCATCTAAAATAATGCCGCATATTATAAAAGAAACTAGAGTACTTGTAGTATAGAATATTTATTTGATTTTCCTTATGAAATACTACAGACCTATTTAGAAATTAGTTCAATCTTAAGTTGAATAAAAATGTTGACTAATGTTCAACAGTAGAGTGTGGGAGAGTTTAGATCAAGATTGGAGTAGAGGTAGGTTTGGTTAGCTAACCCAACCTAACCTAACCTAACCTCTGGTTGTGTTGGATGTGGTAACCCTTCCCCTTGCTCCTCCCCTTACCCCCGCCCCTTGACACCTCCCCATTGCCCCTCCCCTGCGCTCCTCCCCATGTTTCTTCGCCCCTCTTGCCTAGCCCCTTGGCTCCTGCCTCCCCATTGGTCATTTTATGACATCATTTAGTGACATCGTTTGTCCCGACCCCTTTGCCCCTTCCCTACCATCGTTGTTGTTTTGAGTTATCATTTATACGATAAACGTTGACGTCATGCTCGGTGAAGATCGTAGGTAAGTACATTTATAAAATGTAAATATATAAAGTTAAAGTCACAAGTATGATTGCACAATGACTGGATGTCGGGTACGGGTTTAGCTTGTAGCTATATGCCGTAGCGAACGTGTAGCAGAGTTTTTTGCGCGAAGCGCGATAAACTCTGTAACACTTTCGCTACGGGTTCGACTCCTTGGTTTGACCTTGACAATTGGACTATATCTATGGTTTTTAATGAAAACACCCACATTTAATGTGTTATATATTTATATATTGTGTCAAGATAGTTAACCTAACCTATGTCTATTATAATGTATGAAAAGTTTGTATTCCTACTTTTGCCTAAACCTATGTTCACCACAGCCTACTTGTATCATATATCATACTTGTATCTAAAACCTATCACCAAAGAGAGTCAACCTAACCTATGTCTATTATAATGTATGAAAAGTGTATATTCCTACTTTTGCCTACACCTATGCTCTCCTCTGAGGTTATGTATACAACAAATCAAAATACAGAGTAGTGTCCACAGCTGGTACATTTAATGTGTTATATATTTATATAATGTGTTATATATTTATATAATGTAGGTTCCTCCGTTGGCTACCAGGGACTCTGAGGTATACAACAAATCAAAACACAGAGTAGTGTCCACATTTAATGTGTTATATATTTATATAATGTAGGTTCCTCCGTTGGCTACCAGGGTGTGTTCACAGGTCAATCTATGCGCAGACAAAATTAGCCTAGTTGTATCATATACGTGTTACACCTTAAACGACCAAAGATAGATAACCTAACCTATGTCTATTATATATAAAGTTTCCTACTTTTGCCTTGACCTATGCTAACCACTGTCCACATGTGTTAGAACGCAGACAAATTTATGCTCACCACAGTCTACTTGTGTTTATGTATCGTGTTAAACCTAAAATCTATGACTAAAGAGAGGTTAAACCTAAACTAACCTAACCTATCTCTAACTTATAATATATCAAAAGTTTATATTCCTACTTTTGCCTAAACCTATGTTCACCACAGCCTACTTGTATCATATATATGTGTTACACCTAAAACCTATGACCAAAGATTGTTAACGTAATCCTAGACTTCACTTATGTCTATTATAATGTATGAAAAGTTTTATGTTCTTACTTTTGCCTAAACCTATGTTTACCACAGCCCACACGGTGTTAGTCTTATTATGGCCGATGTTTTTGCAAACTATTTAACAACCAAAATATATTTTTACCAACCGATTCACCAACCAAAATATACTTTTACCAACCGATTTTCCAACCAAAATATACTTTTAGCAACCGATCTGCCAACCCAAACATCCAATCGGTAACCGATATATTTGTTAGCGACCGATGGATTTGCCCGCATCCACTTGCAGCCATTTTACAAGTACAGACTTGTCTTTGCTTCCCCCTCTCCCACTGCCCTGGAAGAAAAAGAGCAACCCCACCACCACCTCCCACCAGAGCGTACCACCGTAGATCTGCGTGATATGTTTGCGTTGAAGTGACAAAATGGAGCATTTTGATTGGACGAGAAGCGACGGTGCAGTTGAAGTTATAAATGGAGCATTCTGATTGGACGAGAAGCGGCGGTGCAGTTGAAGTACTAGTCTCAATTTTAAAACAAAGACCCCTGGGTACGTTGCTTTTCGTAAAGCTTCCGACATCTCTGTCGATCTTTTATGGAAAATGTTTGGCGGATTAATCCAAAGCAACGGTGAGGCGGGAACAAGCAGCGATAATTTCGAGGTTCACCAGAGTATCTCCACGAAATAAATAGTGCCACCAAACTATAAACACACTCATTTACATAATGGATGTAAGACTAGCCATTGCGGCGGAGCTCCACAAGCCCGCGCGAAGAAATTTCAAAACACCTAGTGTGACACTGAAAGGAGTTAATGACCTTTATCAAGCCGATCTAGTGGAAATGATCCGTATGCTAAAGAAAACCAAGGCTACAAACGCTGTTGTAACGACCAATCCTGTAATGTACATTCTACAAGACTCGAAAGGTGACATTCTGAAAGGAGGATTCTATGCCGAAGAATTAAGCAGGTCAAAGATCGGCAACCTATTGAAAAAGTACTACCAAAAAGGGTAACAAAGTACTGGTGCGGTGGTTAGGGTTTGACAAGGAACACGATAGTTGAATTGATAAAACCAAGCTTGTTGTTTAGGTTTTGTATTTAATAGGATAGCACTATTAGTTTTCCACAGTATTCAGACAAACGTTGAGCAGTGTAATGCGTTTAAAAAACACAGCGTAGTTTAACGTCTAAGAAACTTTGACGTTGATGCAGGAGGCGGCTCAACAATGCACCGTCACAGTTCTTTATTACCAAACACAGTTCGATCTATAGTGTGCGGTCCATCAAACAGTGGCAAGACTGATGTGCTATTTAATCTGCTCTTAAATCCAAATGGCCTGAAATTTGCCAACGTCTACGTATTTTATAAATCACTCCAGCAGCCACAGTACAAGTTTTTGGAAACTATACTGGGAAATACCAAAGAAATTGGTTATTACAAATACACGGACAACGAAAATGTCATCCATCCTAGTGAAGCGGAGCCAAATTCGATAATAATTTTTAACGACATAGCTTGCGAGAAACACGATAATATACGTAACTATTTCACCATGGGACGTCACAATAATATAGATTCCTTCTACTTAGGACAGACGTACAGCAGGATTCCCAAACAATTGATTCGAGACAATGCCAATCTCTTGATCCTTTTCAAGCAGGACGATCTCAATTTACGACACATTTACAATGATCACGTAAACACTGATATGGTGTTTAGTGTTTTTAAAAACATTTGTGCAACCGCATGGAAAGATAAAAATAGATTTGTTGTATTAGATAAGGACAGTTGTACGGTAATGTATGGGATTTTGTAATATAATATTTTTACGTGAAAACAATGGATTTTTCCGGATGACCAATCAATGACAGTTCAAACATAAGTTCTGCATATAGAAAATGACAATATATGATTAATTTAATTGTATGTTTGTACTTACGTGAATAATTGAAATGTCAGCTCTACGACGTATTGTTAGATGTGCACACTGTAAACACTCAAAATTTATATTAGTTTTATACCACATTTTAACGTTCATTAGACGCACAAACCACAATTTTTCACATACTGCACAATCCACACACAGAAAAAGAGAACTGCACTGATAACATGAGAGAGAATGGTCTTGTACTAGGACAATACAAAATATGACTTTTCAGTGGCCTGAAGTGAAATTCATCATGACGTTGATGTCTTACGGAGTCGGAGACTGTAGCCTAACTGACTGTAACGAAGCCACGGCCTCGACGAGGGTGGAAAAATGACGCCTTCAATAACCAATGAGAATCCAATATCCGAAGGACACGATATCGGACGATATGGGGTGATGTGATGACGTAACCCTGTGTACGTGACATTTCACAGGTAGATTGTATGATTCAGGTGGTATAACAATGCAAGGCAAATTAGAGCGCTGTTGTCAAACTTTGGACATCCATTATTTCATACTTGACAAAAGAAGAAAGCTTTGTCACACTTGAAGTCTGGCAATGATGTGCGCTATTGTTTAATAATATTACATTGAACAGAGAACAGGAATCCCAATCGTTGCTATGAGAATTAAAGTTTTTTTAGAAATATCATTTATACGTTTTGTTGGTTGGACTTGAATACATAATTTTTTTCTTGTTTTTAATCAAACCAAAAGGGTTAATAAATGACGTAATATTTACGCAACAACAGTGAACCGGAGAATGGAAGATTTAGAATAGGATTTGATCGAATTGTAACAGATTTTTAAGGTACAAAAGGCGTGATATTTGCAACAAACGTCATTCCACAAGATGTCTGAGAAGAGAGAGCATCTAACGCTGGAGATAGCCAGAGTGCGCAAGGCTATAAAGAAAAAGTACAGACAGATGAGGTACGGAGAGGCCGAAGAGGAACGAATGTATACTAAGAAATACACGCCAATAATTAAAGAGTTGCAGAAGAGTGGAGTGTTTTTGCCGAAACAAGAAATTAAACCCGAAGAAGAGTGGGATGGAAAGATGGAAATAGCGGATGAGTGGAGCAGCGAGAGTGAGGAAGAGAAAAATGAAGAGTGGACTGTCGGGGAAGTACCGTCCACTCCCAGTGTTGATTTTATGGATACCGAAATAATTGCAGAGACTTCAGACCAACCGCAGCCCAGTGTAAGGGCACTAGTGTCCACACCTGTAGGGCAAAGTGTATCTGAAAAATGGGTAAACAGTACTTTCGCACATCCACTGGCACAAAAATATATGCTCAAAATGATGAAAGATACCGCCGGTAGTCGAAATATAGATCACAGTTACGGACCGAAAATCGAAGACAAGTCTATGATGATTGGTAACAAGACTCTTCAGTTGTGAGACGATGGTGAAATTATAATTGACGGAGGACACTATAAAGGGACGCCCGGATTGTACGAGTTGGTGTTTAAGCATCTACCCGATGATGAAATATATACTGAGGCCGATTTACGAGCGTATTAAGATACCTGTTTGAGATCCAGTGCACACAAAAGATTATACGATCCGAACGGACAAGTTAATCGTAACAAATCTATAAAATATAGAAACATTATTGAGAAGTTATTCCCTTCTAAAACAGTTAGCGGTAGAGGTTATTCATACTGGGACGATCCGAATGAGTTGTGTGACAGACTGAGACATTTGTTGGCATCTCATGATGCAGGACATACGGGACATGCAAATGAGATAGCTTCTATTATCGAAGAACTAAAAGAAGCTGGAATTATAAAAGGCGCGGGATATTCAAAAAATAGAACATTAATACGATGAGTGTCGACAAGTTTGGACGTTATAAGAGTAGCGGCTCCACTAAGAGTGGAAAAATAGGTCCTAAAGGTGTAGCGTTTAACCTTACACCCGAGGGAGACTATGACATAGGAGGTAAATTGTTACATAATGTAGCTACTGCGCGCTGTGCAACCTATGCGGTCACCCTTAACTAAATAGAAACAAAGTGTGTAATGCTTGATGACAAAAGGAAACGATATGACGCAAGCTGGAGACCTATAGGTGGTTAGCTAAACCGAAAGACAATGATGATGCCGTAACAAAAGGATATCTCGAATCGTTGATACCAGTTAAACTAAATAGTGGCTATGACTTTAAAAATTATTGGCTACAGGATATTGGTAATCCTCTAGAGGACGGCGATGGCTTAAACGTGAAATATGGTAGAATGTACTTTATTAAGAAAAAATTGCACAATAAATTTGACGGTCAAAAAAGCTATATATGCAACGTAAAAACCCCAATACACACGGAAGACGCGGCCAACAAATACTATGTGGACAACAAAGTAATGCCATTGAACAGTAACGGTTGGAACTGTGGCGGTAGAAAACTGACCAACGTAAAACATGGCACTAGCAGCTTGGATAAAATCAACTTTCAACAGTTTGAGGAATTGAGTGTAATTATAGATCGTGCTCTACTCAGAGATAAAACAAAAGACTGCTTTGATGCCTCTTCAAAACGTATTTGTAATATTGCCGACGGTGTTACTGATAGTGATGCCGTAACACGAGCCCAATAAGTACAGGCTATTAAAACAACTGAAGATGAATTACTAAAAGCCTGCAGTAAGAGAGTGAACACATTAGACAACAAATGGCGAAGGGAATTAATTGATTTCGCACATACGATTAAAAAGCAATATAATGAAGTCGATACTCCTAAAGAAACATTTAGCCATTGGCGTATGATGTGGAGCGACGACACTGAACAACCTCAACCATAAATACGTTGCACCCATGAGAATTGATTTAGTATAGAAATGGCAAAGGGGCGAACAACCCCAAAAAGAGTCACCACTAGGAAGAAGGGCAGTGGTCTCGTTTCTGGAATTTTAAGCGTTGGTGATAAGGTTTTAAACAAGGCTATAGATCTTATGCCTGTAGAACTCTATCTACCCTCTTACAACTATTGTGGTCCTGGTACAAAACTAGCCAAGAGGTTCGCTTGTGGTGATAAAGGAGTCAATCCTTTAGAAGAAGCGTGTAAAGAGCACGATATAGCGTACAGCAAATACAGTGATTCAGAGCACCGTAGAGAAGCGGACAAAATTTTAGCAGAGCGGGCTTGGAGTCGAGTCAAATCGGATAACGCGTCTATGGGTGAACGAACAGCAGCGTGGGCTGTAACAACGGCCATGAAAGCAAAAACCAAATTGGGAGGTGGAGGGAAAAAGTCGAAACGTCCCTTGTTGGGTGGGGGTTTGTATCTCAAACCATATCAAAAAGGCAGTGGTCTGTATCTCAAACCATATGGAAAAGGCACTGGCCTGTATCTCAAACCGTATCCAAAAGGCAGTGGTCTGTATCTTAAACCGTATCCAAAAGGCAGGGGACTGAACGGCAGTAGCAAAACCAAGAAGAAGATCAATAAAAAAAAAGTTTGATTGATTCATTACCAAAGAGACCGTTAACAAATAAATATCGATATAGAGAAATATGTCGTGAAACTGAGGATACCGTATTTCAGAGGTGTTTATATGAGGGATAATCTTCCCTCGACGGGACCATTGAAAAATGAATCCGCCATTGTCAACCTCGATAGTAGCAAGGGTGAAGGTACACATTGGGTGTGTTATAAAAAGCGCGGTGTAAATGTAGAATACTATGACAGTTTCGGAAATCTTAGACCTCCACTCGAACTGACTAGATATTTTGGTTCCACCTCTAATATTCTCTATAATTACAAACGACACCAGAGTGACACGTCAGTCGTCTGTGGATATTTGTGCTTAAAGTTTCTACAATCATGAGTATTGTTTTAAACGGAAATAGTTCTACACTTTGGTGTGATTTCTTTTCACCGATTGATCTATCCGATGGAGAGTGGGAAATCGGTCTCATTGATCTTGCTGTGTACAATTCCATTCCCAATATCGAAGAAGGAATTAATAATAAATTATATCTCGGTGAAGATCCAAACGATAATTATGAAGTGACCGTTACTATACCGACAGGTTCGTACGAAATTGAGGATATTGAAAAATAAATCAAATCACAGCTGCCGTCGGAGATTGCATTCAAGATTCACTCAAGCCGAACAATAACAAACTTAAAGCGGAACTTAAGTGTTCAAAGACTATACATTTTAGAGACGGATCTATCGGAAAATTACTCGGTTTCAATAATAGGGATTTATCAGCCAACCGAAAACACGAATCTGAGCTGCCCGTCAATAATATAAAGGTGAATGTTATTAGAGTTGAGTGTAATATTGTGACTGGTTCATTTCAAAATGGAAAAGAGTCACACAATATACACGAGTTTTACTCACAAGTGGCTCCGGGGTACAAGATTGTCGAAATACCAACGTCTGTAATATATTTACCAGTCAACGTGAAAACCATTCATAATATCCCGTAAGCCTTAGAGATCAGAACGCAGTACCTATAAATTTCAGAGAAGAATTAGTTTCTGTCCGATTGCATTTACGTAGAAATGGGTCCAACTGTTCACATAATTTCCCCTCCTTTAGCTTTATTTCTTTCATTACTTAAGTATATCGGTTTCAAGCGCTACACATTAATAAATTGAATTGTTTCCAACAATTAATTCTAAAATATCGTTTAAACATATTTTACCTTCGCAACATATCGTTAGGTCTTAAAAATGTACTTCTTACTAAAAGTGATCATTCTGCAAAATGGGAAATATAATTAACCAGTAATTAATTCAGAAGTGCAAAAGCCTCTTCTATGAATACTTGATTTTATTCTGAAATACGAGATATTAAATAATTTTATATAGATATACATATACATATTATATACGTGATTAACAAATATAAATGAAGAATTGTAATAGTTAAATACAATTGTAACGTATAATTAAATGAACTTACTTTGTTATCTGTATCTTAAACAATAATATATTGTTTACAGGCCTATGTATTTTAATCTAGACATTAATGTTTTGTTTACTTGTACAGGTAATGGTCAAGGTTAACTATTTCAAGAATAACAAAAAAATCGTTAATAATTAATAAAAATTATTAACATTTATTTTTGGAACATATATAATAATTTATGTTAAAGTCGTTAAGAAAAATTGCTTTGTGATATCTTTATACAACACCAACTTGTTGTTTATTATAATATTTAGGCTTAAAATAATACCATAACATTTTTAAGCATCTTAAAGTGTGTGAAAATTAGTATTTAGTAAAATATTATTCATATTATAATGAAGTTTACTTTACAGAATTAGTGATTTTATAAAACAGTTGCATGGATTGATAACATAATATACATTCTTTACCAGCCAATTTTACGAGGGTACCTTAAACGTTTTATTTATTTGTAGATGTTTCTGAGAATTATGCACCTCTTGTACTAATGAAGTTGTTTACCTTTAAAAAAGAGCTCTTAATAGAAGACAGCTGAAATTCTGAAGTGTAGTTTCTGATAACTTTTAATAATAATAATAAAAAAAAACAAAACTGTTTTAACAAAAGTGGCATTTTTCATAATCGTAAAAGAATAAAAACAACAGAACGAATGATTAGCCAAGAGCAAGTGATTCGAATAAATATTTCAATTTTTCGCTATGCTATAAACCAAGAAGTTTTTATAATATGGCTTCCGTTTTAAACACTATGTGTATAAACATTAATATTCGAATAGCTCTTCTTATTTATTTTGAGTTTTCTATTAAATTAATTATAATCCTAACAAAATTTTATTTTTATATAAATTTAAAAGTAAACAATGTAGATTTATTATTTTCATCTAATTTATTTTATGTGCTGGATTTGAGCTGAAAACAGACAACTTTTCGCATTGAAAATAAAGGTTTACCTTCTAACGAGTATTTACGAAAATTATTTAATTACCAGTTAACTATAGTAATAAATAAACATCCTTATCAACACCTGACTTGTTAGTGTGCCATGCCGTTTCAGCTCCATTTATGATCACTCCTTTGGAAAAAAAATCAGCATTTTAATTTGTTCGATCACTTATCTTATTCTTTAAATATTCTGCTTCATATTATTACAGCTAAAAATCAAAATATTAATATTCCTTGCAGACTATCAGTAATTTCAATTTTCGAGTTTATTTTATATGAACGTGAACGGTGATATACTACAGAATGTAAGCTAGTGTAATTGAATTGCGGGTCATCAAGATCACAAAAAAGAAAAGTATGCAATGTATATAATAATAAAACGAATAAATATAATAATAAAATAAAACTCAACTAGATTTGTAATAAAATATGTAAACCTAGAAGAAGGTACAGAAAACCAGAAACATCCATTAAGCTATTGGTTTACCTAATACATTTTGTATAAACACTATTGAAACTAACATATGTTTTCCACTTCAGTTACATTTAACTGGATAAAGTTTTCAAACTGTGTTTGTTCTAATTATTTAATAACTATTAAGACTCTCGACAAAGTTAATTAGGTTTTTTTCTGTATGTCAACACGTGGTTATACTTTATAGCAGTGTAACATTCTATTTAAGCTGACTTGTCAGGTAAAAATTTTTGCCCTATGGGCAGAAATAATTTGGGTGTCGAAGTCGGACGGTACTCTTCCACGTAGTGTCACCTGGAAACTGCACACTTCTAGTCTTGACTAGGAGGGTGCAGGCTAATGTACTGACGCCGCGCAGCCTGGGTAGAGGAAATTACACCTCTCTCTGTCCCAGGCAAGTACCAACACAGAGATGATTGGGAAGTGCGACCAGTGCAGGACATATATAGGCCAGGATATGGGGATCCTCCCCCTGCTGGGAAATTGGGGCGTCCAGGTATACCCTGCTTGGGCGATACGGTGACCCTTGATGAAGGGGTGGCTGGTGATTGAGGTGAAGATTCTTTGAGGAGGGTTGGATCCATCACATCACTTTGTGCTCTGGAGGCTTAGGTGAGCCGCAATCGGGTCTGGCAAGCCCAGATCAGGGGTTCCCGCTTAGCGAATGCGCAGTGGGGCAAGTGCAGTTGCGGTGAGTAGGCTTATTGAAGGAGGAACAACCCAGATTCTATGGTTCGGATTTGGGAAGGTTCTCTGGTTAGACAGCTGAGGAGCAGTGGCTGGGCTACGGAGAGGCCGAGTCGCGGGAGGACTTTTGTCTGGCGAATGCCTCATCGTGGATTGTGAGAACGTTGCTCACGACCCTAGATGGGGCAAAAACCCAATACTAACCTCCATGGATCGTATTAATGAACCGGAAGAATACATTCAGTCAAGAGCAGAGAGGAAATCTCCAGCAGAGAAGGTCCTCAGTCTGCTTCTTGATGATGAGGAAATGCCTTTGGAAGTTCCAATGGGTCAGGCCAGCAAGAAGGCAGAAGAAGGAGAGATAGAAGCTCCAGCTGAGCAAGCTACCACTTCTTCAAGGGACAGTGTTTACGGGTCTGCTGAGGCAGAAAGTTGATCTACTGTACTACCCTCTGAGGGAAGACCATCAGATGTAGATCTGAAACAAACGGCATCCAGGATAAACCGATGCACCTTGAAAACACAGCCAAGAAAGGCGCCGCCTTCTACAGGGAGAAGAAGAGGCAGTGCAGAGAGGAGAAGATGGCTGCGAGTACTTGGGTGGAATACCCGAAAGCAACTCTTAAGAGCAGGGGGGAGCTGTTGACGAAGGAACGCCAAAAAGGCAAAGGTCCGAAGTCAGCAGTCCTTCAGGCTCAGGAGTAAAACAGGTACCAAAGAGACCTAGGAGTGGGTTGGAATTCTCTTATGCAGAAAGGCTGACCTCCTTCAAGGTTGCGGTGGTGCCTAAGGACTTTCCGGAGAAACTACTCACTGAGGAGGACATCCTCGAGCTCTCGTCTGCTCTCATCGTGCAGATTAAGAACCTCTCAGATGGATGTCTACCAGGCTTCAATGTGTCGTTGAGACTGGAAAGCGGAGCTATGGTATTGCAGTGCTGCAATCTGGAAACCAAGAGGTGGCTAGAGCAGGCTGTTACCAAATGCAATCCCTGGAATGGAGCGATATTGGAAGTGGTGGACGCGAAAAAGGTGTTGAACATTAGTAAGGTTATCACCAGGTTTCCGTCCCCATTTGACAAGATGAAGGTGGAGGATGTACTGGTCAGGATCCATCAACATGACTTCAAGATCTCTACAAGAGACAGGAGGATCATCAACGCGAGAACCATGGGACCTCAGGGGAGGACAGTGGTTTTTGGACTCAATGAGAAGGATCTGGAAGAGCTCAAGAAGAGAAACCTCAGGGTTAGGCTCGATCTTGGACAGATCCAGTTCCAATTCATTGTGAAAAAGACAAAGGATGGTGATGGAAAGGAAGGTGCTGAAGGTGGTTCAGGCCAACCTTCAACATAAAAAACAGCCAGCCCTAACCTAGCCAGCAGATTCAAGGCCGAAGGCATCGATGTGGCTCGATTCTGGGCCTGGGAGATTCTGGGGGCAGGCTGATGTACGTTACGTCACCGGACGCGCCCAGAACATGCATGTTAGTGAATAACGATGTAAGTGTCTTTTTGCTAAATGAGTTCTGTTCCAGGGATCTGGTGGCAGCTAAGGTGAGATTGGAGGATCTGGAGGTGTGTGGAGAAATCACCATAGGCTCTGCATACTTCCTGTTCGACTCGGCCAATCCACCACCAACTGAAGAGTTTACACGCATTGTGGGAGAAGCAAAGAGGAAAGGTGAACACCTAGTCCTTGGAGTGGACAATGCGCACCACCTCGCATGGGGCAGTTCAAACTGTAATGCAAGAGGTAAGTCTCTAATTGATTATATGTCTAGTAATAATTTAGATATAGTTAATGTAGGTAACAAACCGACCTCCACCAACAGAGTGAGGAGAGAGGTCATTGACATCGTACTGAACGACTGCTCAACTCATCAAGGGTTGGAGGGTCTCGGTGGAGCCATCACTGGCAGATCACCATCACATTCTATTCGAGATGAGGTTGAAGCAGAGGATAGACATCTGGTACAGAAACTCCAAAAGGACGAACTGGGATAAGCACAGGGATGACTTGGGGCAGGCTGTTCAAGATACAGAGTATGAAGTGAGGGGATAGAGGAGTTGGAAGAAGTTTCGGAGCAGCTGCAGGCTGCGGTGTAGGGAGCTTTACAGGCCAACTGCCCCCTCACACAAAGGAAAACACACGAAACGATAAGGTGGTGGAACAAGGAACTAGCAAAGATGAAGAGGGAGGTAAGAACTTTGTTCAAGGTCTCTAAACATCTTGGTTGCTGGGAACCCTACCATAAAAAACTCACTGAGTATAACTCAGCCATTCGGAAAGCCAAGCAGGATTCCTGGAGAAAGTACTGTAAAAGAGTGGAAGAGTGCTCTGAAACAGCTAGACTCCAGAAGATCCTGAGGGCAGAACATACCAATAGGGTGGGCTCTCTGGAAAAACCAGATGGCTCGTACACACACTCCGGAAAGGAGACTCTGGAAGTACTTCTGGGATGTCACTTTCCGGATTGTGAGATAGAGGGAGGGAGTGATCCCCTCTGTACACTAGGGCAAGGCCGCGTAGAGCGGACTGGAACTGCTTGAGAAGACTCAAAAATGAGGATAAGGTGGACTGGGCCATAAGATATTTTTGAGCTGCACAAAGCCCTGGGTTCGGACGGGATCACTCCCTTACTAATCATGGCGGGTTTGTAGGTGTTCAGGCCGGTACTCACGGGTGTGTTTCGAGCGAGCTTGGCGCTGAGCCATGTTCCAAGGAATTGGGCTGTGGCGAGGGTGGTCTTATCTCCAAAGATTGGAAGAGCCTGATATGCTCAGGCCAAGGTATACAGACCAATTTGCCTAAACTCCTTCTTGCTAAAGGCAATGGAAAGAATGCTGGATGTAAATATCAGAGAAAGCATGCTAAGGAGTTCAGGCCGGCACGAAAATCAATTTGCTTATAGACCAGGCAGGTCCACAGAGGCAGCTCTGCATCACTTAGTGAGCAGAGTAGAGGAAAGTCTGGAAGCAAAGGAAATAACATTGGGGGCTTTCCTGGACACAGAGGGTGCCTTCAGTAACCCTTCATTTCAATCGATGATTATAGCTTTGGATGATTGTGAGGTGAACAAGACTGTTGTAGGATGGGTGTCTGCGATGCTGAACAGCAGGTGAATCCAGGCTACTCTGTATGATGAAATCATCACTATCAGGGCTAGGCGTGGATGTGCACAGGGAGGAGTCCTATCTCCCCTGTTATGGAACCTGGTAGTGGATAATATCCTTAGGCGTCTAAACGAACAAGGATTCTACTCACAGGGATATGCTGATGATGTGGAACTCGTAGTAAGAGGTAGAGACATGAGCGTCGTTTGTGATCTCAGGCGAGCTGCCTTTATCCAGGTGGAAAGGTGGTGCCAGGAGGAACAGCTAACTGTGAATCACGGAAAAACCTCTCTCATTCCCTTCAAAAGAAAAAGGAATATGGGAGTGTGGTCGTTCCCTAAGCTTTTTGGGCCGGAGGTAGCGCTAGAGAACCAGGTGAAGTACCTAGGTATTGTGCTGGATAAAAGGCTTACCTGGAACCCGCAGATAGAACGGGTAGTAACCAGAGCCAAGTGTCTTATGTTTCCATGTAAGAGGGCTGTTGGTAAACAATGGGGGTCTGCAACCTAAGGTGGTGATGTGGATATACACCATGATTATTCGACCACTAATTACCTACGCAGCGGTGGTTTGGTGGACAAAGACGGTACAAGGTGGGGTTGGAAGTATAATGGATGGTGTCCAAAGGGTGGCCTGTTTGGCCATCACGGGGGCCATGGGGTCTACACCAACAGTTACCTTGTTGTCTCTACTGGATCTCCCTCCCCTAGGGGTTTATATTCAGGGACAGGCAAGGATGAGTGCATACAGACTGCAGCAAACGGGTTGCTGGAGAATGAGATGGCCTGCGATCACTACAGGATAAATCAAGTGGTCAACAAGTAAATGTTAGACATGCCCTCAGATCACATGATACCTAATGTTTCATTAGATAAGCCATTCAAGACGAAAATCTTCTCTAAGGAAGAATGGGAGTCTGGAAAGAGGTTATTTAACGAGCAGGATATGGTCTGGTTTACAGATGGCTCGAAAACGGAGATGGGTAGGGGCGGTGGTATAAATGGGATTAACCCAGAGAGTTCCATCGTACTACGCCTAGATAAGCATGTTACTGTTTTCCAAGCAGAAGAAGGTGCAATCTCTGAATGTATTAAGGAGAATCTAAGAATGGAATACACAGCTAAGAACATTCTGATCTTCATAGACAGTCAAGCTGCAATTAAGGCACTAAACACGAATAGAGTAAAGTCGAAGCTGGTATGGGACTGCATCTCATCATTGATAAAGCTTAGTCAGGTGAACACGGTCACTGTGGGCTGGGTTCCTGGTCACTCAGGTATCGATGAAAATGAGAGAGCAGATGAATTAGCCAGGTCAGGTTCAGAATCCCCTTTCGTGGGCCCGGAACCGGTGTTCGGGATCTACTATGGACATGCCAGAGCAGCGGTTGATACATGGATACGGGAGGGGATGAATAGGGCTTGGACGGATTCAACTACAAGTACACTTGCAAAGAGGCAACTTAGACGAAGCAAGAAACATGCTGAACAACTCATATCTCTTAGAAGGTATAACATGAGGTGGGTGGTTGGGCTCTCAACGAGCCACTGTCACCTCAGAAAACACCTACACAGGAGAGGGATTGCTGCAGAAAATACTTGCAGGAAATGTGGTTTGGCTGAAGAGTCCCCTGAACACTTTCTCTTAGAGTGTGAGGCGGATGGATGGTTTCCATCTCCGGGGAAGGAGATGGAAACCATCCTAGACAACCCTATAGGTAGCATCTGTTCCTTCATAAGGATGAGAGGTATTACTGAGTAGGTGAAGGAAGGAACTTGGGGCGGCATAAGAACTTGAGGTCGACGCCGGTGAGGCCTCTGACGGTGGCTATCACAGACCAGTACAAAAAAAAAAAAAAAAAATAAATGGGCAGAAATAATTAAAATAAATTATTACTAGTACCGTAAAACATTTTACAATAATTCCTATTTTAAAATTGTGATTAAAAATATATTTAAATAGATATTAAATTTCAATTAAAGTTAATATTATTTAAATTTATCCCTGTTATAGTTTACAGCTTATTATTTTAAATGTTTATCCCTAAATTTTAAACTATTAATGGGAAATGTTTTGAATAGTTCAATCAATAGTGTAAGAAACTTCTTTCAGTGGTCGTGTTTCTTAGTTAGAAGCGTATTGATATTGATAATGATATTGAGTTATATTTACTGTTTTTGAATCCTAAACTTGGTTTTAGAACTCCATTCCAAACAAGATATCAAATGTCGAAGTTTTGTGTCTCAGGACTACTCCTCATACCGCCGCTTCACAGAGATTGTTCACATTCCCCACATTGTCTCTTACTCCCATCCTCACCTACCTGTCCTCAACGTGGACTTGCAACTCATCCCCTCCCACCTTGTGTATAAATTAATATGTACATCCGGTATCCATATTGATATTAACAAAGACCTATATAGGGCCTTGAATTATTACGTACAAACTAAATCACCAGTGTGGGATCCTTGATAAATAATAATAGTAGATCAATCTGTCTGAATTAAAATATCTATACTTTAAAAAAAAATATCTTCTTTTCTCTTTCTTTTTTTAAGTTGAAAACCAAAAGTTACTATCTATTATAGTGGTTAATAATATAAGTAGCCAAAGTTAGATTGAGAAATCATGAAAATCTATGAGCTATTTTTCAACCATAGTACTATAATTTATAATTTCTAGTGTTAGTAATCTTTGGAAAATATTTACCTATTGTTAATTACAACCAACCACAAAAATGAAAAGGATGTTTATAATAGACGAATATCAGTGATATTTTAGGAAAACTAAAACAATTAAGCAATTGATTTATGGGGACAAAAAGTAATGTAATAAAAATTCATACAATATGACTTAAAAGAAACTTACATATTTTACAGTAAACTTAACAATAATGGTTTATCTTTATATCAAAGACAATTGCAACCTAGCAATAAATAATAATACGAATTACAAGTAAGTAACAATAAAAAAATAGAGTGATTTCAAGTTCTTCAAGTACCTGTACTAACTAAATGGTAAATTTGATCTTATTTATCAATCACTTTATTTCGTTATAATTTTACTAAGTAGTTAACTTTGTTTAGTGTTAACATTATTGCATTTAATTAATTATCTGTCTAAGCTCAAGGCCCGCAAGGCCATCGTACAGGTTGCCGAGCGATAAGAAGGTTCAAAGTCACTTCAATAAACGTACGGAAGGTTTGGCCAGGTGGTTATATATATATATATATATATATATATATATATATATATATATATATATATATAACAACCTGGCCAAACCTTTCGTGACATATAATAATACAGCCCTACATATTTACAGCAAAGAAAACATTATTTATTCTTATGAAACAAAACACCATTTTATTACGTCATCGACCCGCCACATGTTGGACACACTTTGGTACGTTGCAAAACGCCGTGTTCGTACAAAAAACGTGTTAACTTTTCCTGATCTTCACTTAAAACCGTGAAACTAAGTAACGTGTTCTCACACCCGTCACATAAAAGAGGATTATCGGAGGAACCACTAGCCATAACGGTACTGTCACAACTGGCTTTTCGCACGTCTGCCGCAAGCCACTGTTATCGCGTGGACTTGAACCTTCTTATCGCTCGGCAACCTGTACGATGGCCTTGCGGGCCTTGAATTATATGTTTCTTGCTTTCTGAGAACATCCTTATGACCGTAGTAAAATATGAAAAAGTTTATGGTTGACCAAGTAATTGCACAGAATTACCCTACATTTAAATTTTCTTCTTTTTAACAAAACATCCCTACTTAGTTTATCAATCAAAATTCTCTTTCAAAGGTAAAATAAAGCAATAAAGCTTAAAGTTTCAAAATATTTTACTAATATAAATGAGCTACAATTGTTTCGACTTGCGGCATCATCGGGCACCTGATAATAAACAGGTATTGACAACTATTTATACATACACAAGTAACAGGAAACTGAAATACAATAGAGAAATCGGGAAAGGTGGGGAGAATGACCTAGCAGGTAGATGAAGGTTAATGAACTATGTTAAGGATGGGTTTTAGAAGGGGTGTCGAATTTATTACAATTTGGTCATTTAAGTTGAAATAGATTTATTTATTTCTAAACATTTTAATTTATTAAATTTATTGCTTTTATTTTCTATATGTAAGAGTTTAACATTCAAAACTATGACCTGAGTCCAAAAGGTGGTTAGCAAAGTAAGTGTTTCTATAAGCATGTTTCCAGCTATTAACATGTTCTTAAGTTCTAACTTTTATAGATATACCTGTTTGACCTATGTACTCAGAGTCACAATCTTGACAAGATATTTTTCAAACTCTAATATTTCTTTATTATTAATGTTAATATATTATTATATTTGTATCAGTGAAATATAGTAAATTAGAAACAGTAGTCGGATTGTTTACGCTACCAACTAAGACCTAAGTGTACGGTACACAGAACCATTACTATATCAAAGTATATTAAGGCAATAAGCCGTCTAGTAATACGATACCTTTATTTTAATTAATCAATAATTATAGTTATCTTTTCAATAAAGTCTAAATGGAGATAGCAATTCTTCAAATGTACAAATAATTATCATGCCTAATTTTTGATAATGGGGTCAGTATAATTGCATACCGCATATATTATGCACTCAAATAAAAAGTATATAATTACATCTGATTGATGGGATTATAACAACCACATCATTTTTGTATTAAATCTACTAGCACAAACTTATAACTGAAGCAACGTGTATACAAAACGTGTGTAAAAACGTAAGCAAAGCTTTAAAATACCATGTAAAACGTGGTTTAGGGTTCCAAAGATAAATCCCCTAACACGATGTGTTCCTGAGAAGATTTACAGATGTAATAATGTTATGCGACACCGAGAGACAGCCACGTTACATCACATGTATTCTATAGGTAAATATTCAAATAATAAATGACACAATTCAAATGAATAAAAAAATAGGTAATAGTAGCCGAAAGAATGATACACATTTTCATAAACGTGGCCATGAGTTGATGTTTTAATGGAGTGTACCTAAGGAATAATTTTTTTAATCATTTTCGGTATAATGACAAACCGGGCTCATACAATATTTGTGTATCCAGTTTTGTTTTCTAAACTGACGGTCACTAATTAAATAAAATTAATTAGATCCTATCCGATGAACGTTTGTATATCTGATAAATATTTGTTTAACCACCTATCTTATTTGATATTACAATTAATATATCCATAATATTTTATGATAAATCTAAGAAATATTAAGTGAATTTTACAACTATAAAACTTGGCGGAGGTATTTGATGAGGAAGATATAATATAATAAAGCTTAAAAAGAAGTATGAAAAGCTAGTTTATATTGGTATAAACTTACAATTCCGCTCTTTATAACTTATTTATTAAATATATAGGTTATGTAAATAGTTGTAAAGCTTAGGCTGAGAAAGACGAATATTTTATTTTTCCCATTTCAATTCATTTACTCTATAAATTTCCCTTATTATGAGTTTGCGTAATCCACTAACTAGCTTGTCCAATGATAGTTACCCAGGAATTGGGAATCCAAAAACCTTACACCTATTATTGGGCAGGGCCTCACAAAGAAAAATTATATGGCCTGCGGTCTCCTCACCCTCCCCGTACAGTCTTCACATAGTTTCCTTAAGGCCGGTTTAGACGCTACGATAAATCGGACGACAAAACTGCAACGACAAGTCGGTACGACTTGTCGGATATTGGACGTTCAAACCGGCCTCGTTTACACGTTCCGTCTTATCGTTCAAATCAGTCGGTATTTTAACCTCTCTTTGGTAGGTGGTAGGTGATTTGTGGAAGTACTTTCTAGCAATGGAAGAATTACTGCTGTGGTCTATGTACGTATTGTGTCTGGCAACAAGTGCGAAGAGGAAAAGAAAACCTAGAAGTAAGTGGAATCGACATTGGCTACTGAAAAAGAGGTTATCCCATATGGAGTTACTAAAAGAATTGAGCAATGAACCTTCTGATTGGAGGAACTACTTGAGGATGACCGAGGATACTTACAACGAGTTACTGGATTTCGTTTCTCCTTTGATTAAAAGGCAAGACACGGTAATGAGAAATTCTATATCTCCACACGAAAGACTTAGTGCTACGTTACGATTCCTTGCAACTGGAAGAACTTACAAAGACTTGGAATTCACAACACTAATTTCAAAACCATCGTTCTGCAAAATAATACCTGAAACGTGCAAGGCAATGGTACGGAAGAAATTCATTAAGGTAAGGAAAAACTGTAATTTATTTCATGTTTTAAAGTACAATGTGAAAATGTCAAACTACAATACCATAAAAAGTAAAAGTGTTTTATTAGATTCAAAAGTATATCAATGATTTAGTTAAAATGAATAAAAACAGTAGTTTTTTCTTTATTTTTTGTTTGGATTGAATGAATTCACATATTCTTTGACACTATTTTCACTTGTGTAGCTCAACTGTCTTGGTGAAAACACTTCTTCAGGTGTGAACGAAGGGTTTGGTTGTTGTGGTACATTGACACTATTTTCACTAGAGTAGCTTGACTGTCCTGGTGATAACACTTGTTCAGGAGTGTACGGTGGGTTCAGTTGTGGTGCTACATTAAAATGTTGACGGTTTTGCATTTGGTAGGTATTGTCTTGGCGGTAGTTCATATACTGAGGGAAGCCACTGTGTTGAAACGATTCTACGTCAGGACCAGTAATTTTCCAAAATCTGTTTAAAGATTCCATGTCTGCTTCAAACAAAACATCTGAAATTAGCTTCTGTGCAATTTTCAGCTGATGGGGTTTGACGTCCCGCAGTCTGTCAGCCACATGTTTACCGAAACGGTCAAGACTATCATCCTCCTTATAGGAGTCAATTTTTTTCCCTACCTTTTGCATAGTTTCGAGACTGGCTTGTTCAAATGGATCTAGTTTGCGCTTAGTTTGGCGGGATACCGGAGCGCTAGGAGTTTGTGGGATGATCATCGGTGTGACATCTAGTTGTTCAGATGTATCTTCGGCGAGGGTCGTCTCGTCTTCAACTACGCCGGTCTGAAACCAAAAGTCAATGCTATAATAACGAGACAACAAGAAATTCTTTATTATACATACTGTAATTATTGCTTTTTTTTAAAAAAAAAATACGCTGAATAAACGTTTTTAATTACATTTCATTTAATTTCATTTCCAATGTTTTTGTTCAACGATCTTGTCCAAGAAATCATAGAAAGGAATGTCCCTACCAAATTTAAAAAAATTGGACAAAAATTGCGACATACATATTTGATTAAATAAAATTTTGTAAAAAATAATAATAAAATAAGACATAGCTTATTTTATCCATTGGAAATTTGCTAGTAATAATTGATCACTTTAATCAATTTGCAATTTTTTTTATACCAATAGCCCTATATTATTATTGCTTATAACACACACACACACACACACACACACACACACACACACACACACACACACACACCCAGTCACAACAAAAAAGGGGGTTGTCAAAAACCAAGAATTTGGGTTATGATTAGTTATGCAAAAATATATAAATTTTAGTTATTTCATCACCCCTTTTCATTTTATGTTTCTCTGTAATCTCTAAATAATATTTTTCTTTCAGTTCCCGAGTACTACTGCTGAATGGGAAGACATCGCTTCAGATTTCGAAGACAAGTGGCAGTTTCCTCATTGTTTGGGATCAATTGATGGAAAACATATTAGGATTGTTCCTCCAGCAGACAGCGGTTCCTACTACTACAATTATAAGAAGACTCATAGCATCGTCCTTATGGCTATAGCTAATGCAAATTATGAATTTGTCTATTGTGACGTGGGTACTAATGGCAGAGTGTCTGATGGGGGAATGATTAATAATACAGTTTTCTACAAACGCCTCGTTGAGAAAAAACTGAACATTCCAGAACCTAAACCAGTGACCGATTCAACTCGTCTACTGAACTATGTTTTTGTTGGCGATGAGGCATTTGCAATGCGTCCAGATTTACTGAAACCATTTAGTCGGGCAACACTTACTAATGATAGAAGAATTAACAATTATCGTTTATCCAGAGCTCGTCGAGTAATAGAAAACACATTTGGTATTTTAGCATCTCGGTTCCGCGTTCTATATACTGCAATTAATATGGATGTTGAGAACATTGAATGGGTCGTTCTAGCGTGCTGTGCTTTACATAATTTTTTGCGTAAAAAGTCTGTGACTTATGCACCTTCTCAAGTTTTTGATCGTGAAAATACCATCGAGGGTTCTACAGTAAAAGGTCTACGATGTGATGCAGATAAGATGCATCACTTACAACGACGTTCTGGGGGCCAAACTTTAATATCAGCCAAAAAAGTTCAAAATGAATTTTGTTCCTATTTTAATGGTGAGGGATCAGTGCCTTGGCAGGACAAATTTGCTTTGAATGTGTAATGGTTTTGCAAAGTGTCAAAATTACATAGTAAATTTATGTTTATATTGACTTATATTATAGGTTGTTTCAGTTTTTAATGGCTGGAATAACAAGTATTTTGTTAAAAATACATTTTGTACATTATAAACAAAGTACAATAACTAGCATATGTTATTATTCCCTTTTGTTACAGCAACATGTCCCAAATAATGTTTACTTTCCTGAAAAACTTCTAGAAACAAAGACCAGACCCTGGTTAAAATGGTCTATCTTATTATTTATACAGGGTGTCTCTGAACTCTACCAAAACTTTAACGTCTTTTTTACTTTTATAGTCAATATCTTAAAAACTACTGATTAAAGACTACAAAAGACTAAAAAGATGCAGAATTTAATTTCCTTTACAAAAATGTATAGTTTTAGTAGGGTCATATCACAAATAACAGTGTAATTTCTAATTCTTGTTAGTTACTACATGCAAAAATGGCAAAAATGACTAAAATTTGCCTGTAGTAACAACAGAAAATTAGAAATTACACTGTTATTTGTGTTATGACCATACTAAAACAATACATTTTTGTAAAGGAAATCAAATTCTGCATCTTTTTATAATCTTCAGTCATTTTTTATAAAATCAGTAGTTTTCGAGATATTGGGCAATAAAAGTAAAAAATAGTAAAAAAAGTAGGAAAGTGGCCGCCATTTTGAAATGGTAAAAGGCAGAAACTTGATACACCGCACCAAAATAGGTCCTATTAGTCCTTATTTACAACCCGAGTTTGAAGTTGCTACTTAAACTGCAGAGCTACATATTACAACTTATGCACAAAATCTTTACAGACCGACAGACGGTTAACAAAGCGTCCATACGAACTTTTGTCCATAGGAACGTTTTTGCTTATTTTGACCCAAAGAACCAAACTACAAAGTTTTGGTAGAGAATTCAGAGACACCCTTTATAACATATTAAATCATGGTTTTTACTAACCTGATCCATATTTTCTCCTTCGGTTTCATCCATTGTGCTTTTGGAGATCCTTGCTGGTTCGACGTCATTTAAGAAGTGAAGATTTTCAAAATACCACAGATTTGGCTTATAGACCTTATCAGCACCTGCTCCAGATTTCAGGGAGTTGTTAATTTTGTTCAGTTCCTTCCTATACACTGTTCTGAATGAGTTAATTGTTTTCACAACTGTAGACCTGTCTGCTTTTGGGTCGATCTCTTTGTATTTTTTCACTAACTCGGCGTACGCCAAGTCTTTTTTGTTTCTATCTGAATAATCCTTACTTTTGATTTGCCACAAGCAAGGAGAGTTTTTGTAAATTTCAATGAACTCTAACATGAACTCACGAGAGGCTTGACGTAGGTCTGACATTTCACCGACGCAAAACTGAAAAGCAACAAAACCTTCCACACAAAACAAAACAACACAGTATTCACTAAAACGCACTGTCTGGTTTCACGTCAACGGCAGAACTGAGGTATAGACAACGATATGACTGAGTCACCGTTTACATGCATCGACTTGTCGTTGCAAACCAACGATATTTGTGCTATTTTGCACAAACCTTCCAATCTGGCTCCAATTCAGACAAGTCGTAACGATTTGCGGTTTACACGTTCCGTCTTGCATGCACCGACTTGTTGTTACAGTTTTGTCGTCCGATTTATCGTTGCGTCTAAACCTATCCTGTGCCAGTTCACTGTCAAACCAAAGTGTCCATTAATAGGTCCCGTTGTTTGTCCGAGATGTCTCCTATCTCGGGTCATTATTGTCCTATCAGGACTTCCTGAAGGGATATTCTTAAGTAACAGAGTGCTGTTTATCTTACAATAAGAAATATATAGAACAATAAAATTGATCTGTATTTTTTTTTGTTAGAATATTTGTAATTAAAAATTGTGTTGTAAGATACATCTTTGAAATAAAAGAAAATTTACATATAGTTTCAGGTTAATGACAAACAAAGCTACGATGTCCGCAATGGTTTTTCCACTTAAAAATTAAAACAAATTACAAGGAAAATAAAGACAATTTACCAAATTTCATGAAAAATGATGATAGAGGAACAGATAAAAATCATACGGTTTATTCTACCTGAAACTGAAATATGTTAACGAGAATTTGAAAAATAAGGCAAATAATATTTTAAAACTGATTTTGTTTAATTGAAGTATAAAGAATATAATGACGGAAAAGTATAGAATGAAGTTGTTTCTACAAATTAGCATGAAATTACGTTCATGTGTAAACGTAAAGAGTGCTTCCTTAATCCTTCCACGTATTCATTACTACTAAGGATGTTAATATTAATTTTACTAGTTTACTTGACTATTAAAGATTAACTAAATGAATCATTTCCCTTCTAAAATTCACCAACATTATAAAATTAAACATTTTACAATATATACATAATGTACTATTATTTTGGAATTGTAAATTTGGTTTAAAACTACAAATATCCGAATTAATTTTTTTATTTTTGGCAGGTGGATTTTTCGACGAGACCCGCACTTATTATGAAAAAACTTGTGCTAATTATTTGGTCGTAATTACGTTTTTGATGGTATTACTTAGCATGTGTACTGTACCTTGAAAAAACTTGGGCTATCTAGATGTTTTAACATGAAATATTGTGTTTATTTCAGTTACATATAAAGTAGGAATCCTTTTGATTAGACAACAACACAAATTTTAATGATTAAACTGAGTTCCAACAAAAAATCTGTTCATTATAAACAAATTAATACAGTGTTATTGTTTGAAATTATAGTTTGATTTAAACTGGAAAAATGAGTACCAACTCGCGTGCGAAGTAAAAAAAATCGACATTCCTCAACATTGTTCAATTGAAGGAAGTGTGAAATAACGTTTGATACATTGATTTTTCTTTTAGGTAAAGCCAGAAAAAAACTGATGTCAATTATTTTCTAGTCTGCATTCCAAGAACCGTTAAAACACTTTACATTAAATCGTTACATGATTAAAAACGTGGGAGTATTTGGTTGTATTTGGAATTTTATATTTAGCTTAAGAGAAACAAAAATTAATAACAGATTCATATTCAGCTTCCCATTAAGTACTATAAATTGAGATTCATCAAACCTTGATTTACGTAACTTAAATTAGTGGTAAAATATATGTTAATTTAGAGAATAAGTAGAGATAACTCCCTTTAAGTTTCTATCAAATTAGAGAAATTGAAATCCAATAAGGAATATATCGGATTATGTTTTTTTTCGGTAATCATAAAAACAATGCTATCAAATCAATTAAAAAAAATTATAAATAAACTGGTTTTTATTTATAATAATAAGAGATTATTTTTTTAGAAACGTAACCTTCAAATTTTCATGTAATTGTCATACATGTTTATTTATTCAATAACTTGGCGTTATCCAAACAGAGAATTCCATTATTTAATACACGATTACCACTTAATTATTGGTTATACTCTAGTTGACAAACAAAACACCATGAAAATATAAAACAAAATATTTTATAGGCTACTACTTATATAAAACAATATAATGTTGATCAAATTAATAATCACACGTTCTTGAAATATCTATTGACATTGAATTTTTGATTATCATCGAAGTAACACATTTATTATTTTTGCACCCTATATCCTCACGTTTTCAGGGAAGTCGAACAAGAGTTTAATTTTATCTAACTGGAATAAACTTAAACTGAATGCTATATTACTTTTTATTTGTTAGGGGTACCCACGTGTTAAATAAGAAACTAATTGTACATGTTAATAATTCATTAAAAAAACTCTTTAAACCACTGATTCATAGGTTAAAATCATGAAACAAATCTTGAAGATTAATTTTATTAAAAATTTAGCACTTATAATTAGAAATATTGCGAAAGGTAACTAATTGTTGTAGTAAAAATTAAACTACAAAATTATAGACATTTTTATAATTTTGTAATCAGACTGACTTTAATTCAGATATACAGCCTAACAATCATTTAAAAATTGCATAGTTCAATACTAAGTCAAAACAGTTTATTATATGAAATTCAATTTCATAAAGAGAACAATTATTCTTTATTTTCCAATAGAATAAAGACGCACAACATCAATTAAGTTTGTTATTATATTCAATTAAATTCTCAGAGCATTTCAATTTTATTTTCATGAAAATAATATTTTGGGACATAGACATTGTTGAATCAATTTAAATTGACACATTGTTTAACTATTCATAGTACAAAAGAGTTTTGTATAAAAGTAGAGAAGGAAATACTTGAGAACAAGAGTGGTGGAGGTGACCACGTCTTACCCCTCCCCATCACCTCTTGCCAAACCATTGCCCCCTTATCTCTTGGCCCACCCCTTGCATCTCTCCTCTTGCCCCGCTCCTTGCTCCTCCGCTCACTTCTTGACAGGTCCCTTGCCCCTCCCCTTCACACCTTGTACCACCCCTAGCCCCCTTACCTCTTTCTCCGCCTCTTGCCCATCCCCTCATCCCTTGCCCCTTCCCCTCACCTTTTGCTCTACCCCTTACCCCCCAAAATGTCCATGTTCCGTTTCGTAGTTGGGATTTACACGAGTATCCAATACTGTCATATACAAATCAGATTTCGTGGACAGTTAAAACTGCGAATCAGCTGGAAAAACCGAAATACGTTATTCTAGCCTTCCAAACAGATAGAAAAAAAATCAGATCCAAACGGATGCCACACTGTTTCACATGTTCGACCTTTCAAATTTAAAACTCTATCTAAGTTCACAATATTTTTCTTACAATAATATTAACGGCGATATTTCCACGATGTACGAAATGTACAATGGATTCCAAGAATAGTACTACACGCACTAATCCTTTCCCAGTCTAGATTTACAATCTTGTAAATATAACTCTCCTCTCTTCGTAATCGATTGTGCCAAACAGAACGATTCTATTAAATCAGGTCCAGTGGATGTAAGACTAGAAATAGAAACTTCAGCTAATATACCAGCAAATACTACAGCCTATTGTCTGATTTTACACGACTCGCATATTGTGTACAATCTCCTTACGGGCACAGTGAAAAAGGTTGTGGAATAGATGCGCACGCAGAAACTGTATATGTATAATAGTATCGATACACTTAGAGCCGATCTATCGCGGACGAGACATCGTGTGCACCACATACCCAGGAGTCGTTTACGCTTTTCTCAGGCTCGTGCCTAAGGATAGTTTATCCGTTAATTGACGAGGATAATATCTATTCATTCGATTGTCATCCGATCGACGTAGTGTTGAACGAAGCATTATTCGAAGAAGGTCTGCTCCACAACAAAAGTAAGTTTCAAGTCGATGAGACGCAAATATCGAGACACGTCTATGCAGCGTTAAAGAGTCGGCTTTCTTCATTTGAAATCGGTGGTTCTACAGGTTCGGTATACGTTTTAGTTGGTGATGTAGGAGTGATCTTCCGTTGGCAACATTGTGAAGCTTGTGAAGATGACGAGATTGATGACGTGATATACTATAAACTCGATTTCGACTACGAACCACGATTACACGAATTTCCTCTTGTACAAATCGGAACGGAAATTGACGACGATTTAATTAAAACTACGCAAACATTTCAACAAAAAAAATCTTACGTGGTGGTGGGGGTTTACGTGGTAGTAGTGTGAGAACAGTGTGCTCACAGTTCAGTCGAACCATGCAGCCGAGCAAGATGGACTTAGAGCGAGCTCCTACCAAGCGCCAAGTACCACCTTACCTTCCTTTGGGAATTTTTCTTAAATCCATTCATTTCTTAAACAGCAAGTGCACTAAATTCATAGCAACCGGTTTATTCCAGCATACAGGTTTCGTTGGCGGACTTTAAGTGCAAGCCGGTAGAAAATTTGTTTTCTTCAATCATCATCTACTTGACGAATTATCGGTTCATTAAAAATCTATAATGGTCGCTCACAAAGACAGGAGTACGTGTAAATTCAATCTGACTATCGGTGACGTAATAGTGCTGATTAGTTTCGGCAAACGGTATGTTCAATTGTACGACGGGCAGATTTGTATGATCTTGAACGCTGACGAATGGAGGCTACTGAGGCTCGTGTCAAGACGTATCGCGTAATTGTTTTCTATCGAGAAAGAGTTGTGCTCCTACTTCAGTTAGATATTGGCCAGCAACGAGCTCTAGTCTAGCATACTCCCCGAAGCGGACAAATTGTACGACGAAGTCAAGTTGTTTAAGAAACATGTAGGCGGTACTAGTTTAATTTCACGCCTTCCGAAATAACGACAATCAGTTTATAGTCAAAAAATTGACTATAGTCGGTGATCAATTTCAAAGTGTTACAGTCTTTAAGCCACCCTACAAATTTTCAGTCTTTAACGAAAAATCTCAGAGAACGGTCCGGTGGTTGCAATCATATTACCACTGTATCATATGAAACGAGGGCGGTGCACCATATAGTTAGGACTCGATACGTACCTTGTGCAAACTTTTTGAAATTATTTTCACAAAAGGATTAAAAAGACACAATTTTTGAAATAATTCCATCATCACGTCATGCAATTACCCCAGGAAGAGGTATTCACCTATACCATTAACATTAACTGTATATTACCCCAGCATAATAGTAACGTAGATAGTAAATGTGCACTAAAAAGTGCTAAAAGTTATTCCGATTTACTCTTAGCCAAATTTGTTTTCAGAGAGAGAGCCCTCTGGATCGCTGTAAAAACCCGTAAGGCTGTGTATGTATTTGTGTGTGTGTGTGTGTGTGTGTGTGTGTGTGTGTGTGTGTGTGTGTGTGTGTGTGTGTGTGTGTGTATGTGTTACCCGTGTCCCTGGCGAGGAGTTAATTCTCTCGTAAACCTGTGTGACATAGGCGTGAAGTTAAATCGTACTTAAAAAAAAAAAATTAAAATCCAATAATAAAATTTTGGGGCCAAAATTTTGTAATGGAGTGGTGGTCACAGGAAATAGCGATTGATTTGGGGCTATTTCCACAAGGGGTATAGCCTTCTGCTTACCCCGTATTGTATTGTAGACACAAAGAACGGCTTCGCTGTACCACGTGACGTTTCCAAACCAGTGAAAACACAGAGGACAATTCTATTTTGTTTCAATCACGAGTTAAGAGTGCGTGAGAAATTGTGGTGGACCGATTGTATAAAATTAGAAAATGTATACGACTCCTGATACTTGACTTACACGGCACGGATACAGAACTATTCAAATTGGGTTTATCTCGTCAGCGAGTAAATTGGCCGAAGCAGGATTTTTTTACACCGGTGTTGATGACGATACATATTGTTTTACATGTGGATTGGGTCTTAGCGATTGGGAACCAAATGAAGACTCTATTATCGAACATTACAAATGGACGTCGGATAGGTGTAGATATATAAGAGCAGGGAAAGAAGTACGAAGCAAGTTTATAGCAAATAACAGCCTCTCTGTAAACAACACTAAATGCGGGTGTAAGCTATGTAAAATTTGCAACCAATCGGATATAGAAGTCAGTTTGTTGCCTCGTGGTCATTTACTAGCCTGTACTGCTTGTTCACTCAAATTAAAGCATTGCGGTTCATGTAGACAAAAGATAGCTGACACTGTACGCGTATTCTTTACATAATAAAAAACTTTAGTTTTACAACTTTTTTAAAAAAAATAACCCCCCCCCCAACAAACCCAGAACATTGACGTTGTTTGGGGGCTTTTCATACTAATGCTGGGTTGTATTTAGTTGAAGCGACACACGGAGGCGGAAAACCGTTCTCTATAAGGTACAACCTCTCTAACGTCAATGGTGGAAGCTTAATATACACTTTATCTCTTTTTCTCTCTCTCACACTTAGACACACACACAAACAAACTTTAAACACAGAGTATCGTGTAACACTTGGCACCGTGTCAAGAATTGGACAGGTCCAGAAAAATACTGGGCCGGGGGTAAGCATCGGTTACGTTTTAGGTAGGTAAAGTTTATTTTGGGTAGGTACTATGATTATTTTAACGATAAGGGTAAGAACTGTGATAGTTATGGTTGGGTAGCTTCTTACTAAAAATACTTTCTTCTTGCGCGCCACTAGCTGCGATCGTTGGAACTACTACCAACACTCTCCTCTCAAAGAGTGTATTTTGGAACACTATTACCGACATAGGGCAAAAGTAGGAACATAAACTTTTCATACATATGATATATTACAGTTTAGATTTATAAATATCTGTGTGTGGTGCAATCTAATAAAAATTATATAGTTAAGTTAGAGATGGGTTAGGTTAGCTATCTTTAATCATAGGTTTTACATGTAACACGTATATGATACATAAACACAAGTAGGCTGTGGTAAGCTTAGGTTTGTCTGCGCTCTAGTAGCTCTAGACGTGTGAGTCAACGTGTCGTATATTATAATATACGTATAAACTTTGGGTGGTTGACCGGTGCTACGTCCTGGTAGCCAACGGAGGAACTATAAATCATATAAATATATTACACATAAAATGTACCGTTGCTATTCTGGCTGTGGAAGCTCCTCTGTACTTTGAATATTGATTTGTTGTTGTATACAATGTACAGGATTCTGTCATATAAATTATTGCTGACTAATATTTTTAGTTATTCCCTTACACACATCACCTCAGAGCAACCTTAACCTAAGAGGTACGAGCTAGACCCGTACCGTAAGGCGTAAGCGAGTTTTTTGCGCGCGCACCTATGCCCTTACGGTATAGGGTACGTACCCAACCTCCATTATTATGCATCGTCGTTTTTGTATAACATAATATATACATTCTATAAACATATACGTTTATATATATATATATAAATATTACAAGTGTACTTACCTGTCCACTGGATATATCATATTTATTACACATTAATGTAGAAGTGATTATCAAAAATAAACCAATATGTGATGGTTGTGCACTGTAATTCAGTAAAATGTAAACTATTAAGTAGGACTGTAATTACAAATGCTTCCAACAGCGTAGTTGGTAACAAAATCAACTACTACAGTAGACAACAACAAACATGGCGGCTTATATACTACATTAAATATACAAAGAGTAATACTTTGCACGATAGCTCAGTCGGTAGAGTGTCTGGCTTTAAATATAGATTTCATTGGTTCGAATCCCATAGGGAAATAAATAGTTAAGGGTCTATCGTCACTCAGCATAACGTCAAGGAGGAACGTGAAAATGTGACGTCACTTACAGAGAACAACAAAAATGGCGGCAGGGAGGATAAGGGAGAAGAGGCGGGGCAAGGGAGGAGGGGACAAGATAGTGGCATCAAATGACGTCACAAAATGGCGGATGGTGAGGGGAAATGGACGTGTTAGAGAGAAGTGGAGAGGCAAGTGGTGAGGGGGAGAGTAAGGGGCGGGGCAAGAGGTGAGGGGATGGGCAAGGGGTGGGGCAAGAGATGAGGGCAGGGACAAGGGGCGGGGCAAGATTAGAGGGGTAGTGGCAAGAAGCAGGGGACAAGAGATGTGGTAAGTAGCGGAGCAAGGGTGTAAATTACAAATATAGGCTAGTAATTAAAAAATCAAATGTTTTGTTTATATTTTTAACACAAAGGTTTTGAATAAAAGGAAGATTATTCTAAAAGTATAATCTTCTCACCCTGCCAAAAGACAATATGTAATTCAAACGTTACAGTTGTAATGAATCCACTATTTCTCTTGAATTAATGGTACAACATTTAAAACCTAACCTAACCTAACCTAACCTTTTTAGTTTTAAACTCGGAATTTATTCTATTCATTGATACAAGTAAACAAAAAAATGCACGAAAATTATCTACGTAGGAACTACAAATATATATTTAATAAACGTACGGAACTTTAAAATAACACAGTTATTCGTGTTAATAATATGTAAGTTAGAAGAGACTATGACCTACTATTCTTTTCTTTGTTAATAACCTGTTAAGTTATTAATCTTTGGCTTTGAATTTTGAGTCTATTCTGACGAAAAACAGTCCATGAAGATACATTGGGCGTTGTCATAGAAATATTTCTTGCAAATCTTGTTTAAGAGAATCTAAAGTAATTGAAATTTGAAGTTCTAAAAATAGCTAAAGTCTGATTAGTCATCAATAATTAGTTATATTATTTATATTTTACTAATTACTTCCTCTCCTTCCGTCTAATTCCATAAACATGATTGACCTTTCTAATTTTTCCACCAACTTTGATTAATACTCATGACCTCAGTCTATTTATTATTTTAATTTATTTTTATTAAAATAAATTAGTCTTAAAATCCAAGCTGATGTAAATTTATAAAATATGATATTTCATAGTTTATATATTTTTATTTTAAAAATAAAACATATGTTTTGTTCAATCATGTTTATATTGTTGTTACCAGGGGACTTAAATTTAAGAAAGGCGGAACCAAATGGTAACAATGTTTGAAAATAAAAATAAAAAAAGACAAAGACAAATTTAGTAATTAACAAGGCTCAAGTTTATTGAACAAAAAAAGGAAATTTCGACGTTTCAGATTTTATCATTTACAACTGAGAAAGACATCCTGAGACAAAATTATCATAAACACCTTATGATTAACAATATTATATTTAAAAAAAGATTATACGCCCTTAAAGTGAAATATTATAATTAAAAAAAATTAATCAATAGAGTCTGAAAATTTATCCCCCCCCTTTTTAGTTTATATATTTTATAGTTACAAAATTTAACAAAAGACAATGAGCACAGCTTAACAATTAGCTGGATTATAATTAATCCCAAAAAAAAGATAATACGCCCTTAAATGTAAAAATTACAAAAATAAAAAAAAGATGAAAAGATGCTGATATTTATTTCCCCCCTTTCTTAACTTTATGAAATGATAAGTTTTTAAAACAGTTACATAATATTACTTATTTGATAAATTACTTAAATGCTATATTGGCCAATAAATATATATATTTTAGACAAAAGAATTTATTATAAAAGAGAAGTTTATTTTAGAAAAGACATGAAAATTTTGAATACTTAATTTTATTAATTGACGTCAATTATTTTAATTTAGAAAATAACCTCTTGGAGGTTGTTAGGACCGAAAGTTTGCATGCAGGCTCCACCCAATAATTTTTATATATTTTATAATTAATTACACAAGTCTACATCTAAAAGAATGTTTTAAGAAAACATATTCGCTGAAATAAATTTTAGGCACATATACAATATGAGTTTAATTAAAGTTCAATAAAGTTAGTTTTTTTCTTTTTTTTTTTTTTACATCGCTTTTGTGCACATGAAACTGAAGCTAAGTTGGATAAAACGTGTTTTGTTAACAGGACGAAACATGTCTAGATCTTTCGCTGTGTTTCTTCTACCAGCATATTAGCTATAGCAAAAAACATGTTTTTTAGTGTCTGTACAAAATCGGACATGTTTTAGCATTAATGTTCATTATTAAAGAAAATATCTGGTTATTTGTCAAAATCAAAGAAAATTGATTGTATAACAGAAATTCGTTAAGATTGTACTTAAAAGCTTCTTAGATGATTATAAATCTATTTATATATATTTAATTTTGTTTGAAACAAAGCTTGTATAAGACTTGCAAAGATTTGCAAAAGTCTGCAAAACGAAATTTTCTGATTTAGAACAGATTTCTTCAATTGTTTTATATTTGACATGTACAATGAGATATTTCGATCATTCAAAGTTCAACATTAGTTTGCACTTATTTCACATAATTGTTCCAAACTCAAAATGTGCCTTTACAAGATTTTGTAAAGTATGTTTTAAGAAAAGTAAATTTTTATAATCATTGAGTTTCAAAAGAACATTGAATATTAAATAAAACATGAAATACATATTTTAAAAATACATGATAATTAATAAATTGTTTTAAAGCATTAACAAAAATTTAATATATGATAAAATCTGTACCTGGAAAATCCTGTCGCAGTTCACGTAAGCTTGTGCCGTGAAAACGAAAATTTACTAAACATTATAGAACTAAAACGCACAAAACTTGTAGATTAACATTGCCAAAAAACTGAGGTGGAAATTTTGAAGTCCAAGAAAGAAATTTATCTCTAACGTAGCTAAATATAGAAGTCAGACATTGTGTGTGACTACAGGTAGACTGGCTAAAGGTTTTAGATCGGCTCGCTAACCAGCCGTTGTACTCTGTACTTAGATAGAGACGGAAGATAAGAGGCACGGCGAGTGGACTGCCGATAACAAAATGCAGATTTATTTTATGAATGCTACAGCTCTCCCCCCCCGAAAGACGGAGTTGGGGTGGAGTCAGAAAAGAGGCCAGAAGGGCCTCCCGCAAAATTTTGAAAAAGGGCCAGAAGGGCCTCCAAGAAAAGATAGAAGAAAGGGGCCAGAAGGGCCTCCTACAAGCTTCTGAAGAAAGGGGCCAGAAGGGCCTCCTACAAAATTTAGCAACGGGGCACCTGATAGAAACAACGCTTCATAATGCATTTATAATCACCACTCTAGGGTGTAGCCTCCTTTGGCACTTACTTATTAAATTTTGAAATTTCTACAGCGTCTCAGCTCTTCCCACCTATAATTGGGATAAGCCCAGGAGAGAAAGAGCTGAAGGGTGACGCAAAGGTCGACATTGCTGTGCATGAACTGACTTTGTACTCTAAGGTACGTGGGGAAAAAGGGGTGGAGTGGCACCTCGGGAATACCAAGTGGAGGTGACCACTCCGGGGACTGGGGAGGGAATGTGCATCGCACATTGGACTTGCAGGAAAGGTCGGACTCAGACGGGGGGGAGTATCCTCTGAGCCGACCTTAACATTAAATTATAAAAATAAATAAAAATAAATGAAAAACTCCTGAAGCCAATTAGGTCAGATCATGCTCAGCGTCGTTATTTTTAAATTCCTCTTCTCCCATACGAAGAGAAATTTAAACTATTCACGGCTCTTAACAATTTCCGTGAGAAAAAAGAATTTTGAAAGGTCTAAACAAATAATCCATTTGAAAAATAAACAAAGAAGCAGTATGAAACGTTGGGGAGTCAAAAAAATTTTCTGCTGCGCAAAGCAGGGCTTGTAGTTGACTTAAGGTCTTATATGTGTATCTTTAATCATGTGCCCCAAAAAGGAATTTAAATTAATCAAAAAAAGGTGTAAAAAAAAATTTCATCAAAATTTCTAAGTGTTAAAAAAAAGATGTACAAAAGAAAAAAGTGTAAAAAAAAAAAGGTGTAGCAAAAGAGATGGTGCCAAGATGAATGTATATAAAAGGTGACCCATGACAAAAAAAACAAACTCCGGTTTTCTCAACCCTAAACAAACTAAATTAGGAACAAACATGTTGACCTGCCAATAATTAAACAACCAAATAATTTAAAGAAAGGAACAAACAGGCCAACCATGTTGTCCTACATACAAAACTGGGCCCCTATAAATTTGGAAAAGAAAATTTAGCACACAATGATATATTATTAAGGGGTATTCAACATTTCAATTTACTATTAAACAAATGCCACCATCTGCATCAACCAGTCCACTGCCATCCCGCCTATTGCTCATGATGATAAAATTAAAAAAAAATAAATAAAAATAATTTTCTTTCAAGATGACGAAAACAAAAAAAATTCAAAAGCAAGCTCCGTGTTCTTTAACGGGTCTACTAATCGCAGCAAATCCACTGCCATTTTAACTGTTGCTGATAATAATAGATAAAAAAAAAATAAACCAAGTAATTTAAAAAAAAATTTCTTTTAAGATGATGCAAAAAATGAAAGAGCGAGAGAAAGACTCAAGAATTATATGTAGTGTAGTTGTTGTGTATATGTGTGTGTGTAAGTATGAATTAATACAGACAAGCGAAAGAAAACTCGAGAAAATTTTTGAAGGGGATTTTGAATTTTTTTTTGTTTTTTTTTGTTTTTAACTATTTTTGGATTTTATTATTTATTTAATTTTTTTTTGGATTCCCGAATGAGCCCGCTGTCTGGATCAAATTCAGTGAATGACTAGTGTGCAGTGTTTGTAAATATATATATATATATATATATATATATATATATATATATATAAATATTTAAGCAGACAAAATAATAATAAAAAAATTTTTTATCAAAATTGGTTTAGAAGTTTTTGTGTAAGTGTTTATAAAAATAAATAAATAATAAATAAAAAAGAGACTATAGATTTATAGAGATTTGAATATTTAAACTAAATATATAAAAAAAAAAAAAAAAAATTTCATCAGCAACAGTTATGCAGTATTTGAAAAAGCTGCAAAACATAAAAATGAGCCTTGTTTAACAAAGATAATTTTGAATTTAAATTTAGATGGTTCCAATGCAAAATTTTGAAAATTAACTAAGGTTCCAGAATTTAAAAAATTAACCAAGCTCTGTAATTTAGAAAAAAAAAAACAAACTAGAATTTAAAAAATTAACCACGCTCTGCTACCAGAAACATGTTACCAGGGGACTTAAATTTAAGAAAGGCGGAACCAAATGGTAACAATGTTTGAAAATAAAAATAAAAAAAGACAAAGACAAATTTAGTAATTAACAAGGCTCAAGTTTATTGAACAAAAAAAGGAAATTTCGACGTTTCAGATTTTATCATTTACAACTGAGAAAGACATCCTGAGACAAAATTATCATAAACACCTTATGATTAACAATATTATATTTAAAAAAAGATTATACGCCCTTAAAGTGAAATATTATAATTAAAAAATAATTAATCAATAGAGTCTGAAAATTTATCCCCCCCCCTTTTTAGTTTATATATTTTATAGTTACAAAATTTAACAAAAGACAATGAGCACAGCTTAACAATTAGCTGGATTATAATTAATCCCAAAAAAAAGATAATACGCCCTTAAATGTAAAAATTACAAAAATAAAAAAAAGATGAAAAGATGCTGATATTTATTTCCCCCCTTTCTTAACTTTATGAAATGATAAGTTTTTAAAACAGTTACATAATATTACTTATTTGATAAATTACTTAAATGCTATATTGGCCAATAAATATATATATTTTAGACAAAAGAATTTATTATAAAAGAAAAGTTTATTTTAGAAAAGACATGAAAATTTTGAATACTTAATTTTATTAATTGACGTCAATTATTTTAATTTAGAAAATAACCTCTTGGAGGTTGTTAGGACCGAAAGTTTGCATGCAGGCTCCACCCAATAATTTTTATATATTTTATAATTAATAACTACATTGTCAAGAATTATGTTTATATAGTATTTTCCATGTTGTTTGATTACTTGCTATTTTTGACGTTATTATTTTTATCGTCGTCTAAAACATTAACTTTATTTTGCATTAAATCTTTTGATTTAAAAAAAAAAAATTTACTTACTTAATTTATTTAAATACTATTCAATAATAAAAAATCAAAGTGGTTACACTAATGTGCGTTCAATCAAATTAGGATGTATAGAAGCGGAAGTACAATTAAAGTACCTGCCGATCTTCAATTCTAAATTCTATACTTAGCTTACTACATTGCAAAATTAAAGGTTAGAATCTTCCCAACAATTTCTGTAATGACAAAAATAAAATCCAGTGTAGAAGATTTTAATAGTTTCTTCATTCGGAGTACTAAAACATCCTTGAGGTTTCTTTTATAAACTCACAAATGAAAGTATAACACATTTTTAATGTAACTGCATTCAATGACAATTTTGTTTTGATCTTAATATTACTGAAACCAGAATGTTCTTGTAAATGCAACTAGGCATTTACAATTTTTAAACAATTCCTTGCATTAAAAATTTTGATCAAAATACAATTAAATTGATAACAGACTTTGACTGTTAGGTGGTTAGGCTCTATGAAGCTACTTTAAGCATAAAATGTAATATTTTTAATATTGGGAAAGAATTATATAATTAAATATTGGGAATTTTATATAATTAATAATATTTTATTTATTATAACCAACTCACCTTATTGACCAATTTTACTGAAATATAAAATCTGTCTACCATGTCCTAAAATAGTAAAATATTTCGCTAAAAATCTGATAAAAAATTTATTTGATCTTTTAGCATTAGTTATTACATAAATTCTTATAACATAAATTAAAAAGAAATTCAATTATGTAATGGAAATAAATTTAGAAAATATATCAATAATTACACAAATAAATTTTTTTTAAATAAAATTTAAAAGACTCTTTACATGTTATATTGAAAATACATGCCAGTCTGAAATTTACCACATTTAAAAAAATACCAGATAAATAAATATAATATATAACATAAAAATAGTATACTATAAAACATTAACAATGAAAATTACTATCTGTCTTTAAAAAAAATACTAATTACTTAGAACAAATGAAATTATATCTAATGCTTAGGTAACAAAATAATAAATTGAAATAATTAATCTAAGTTATTTCAAAGGAGTCGTCAAATAAATGGAATTTTATTAAGACCAAAGATATAAATTAAGTAAGACATTGAAAAGAAAATCTTGCGTAAATGAATTAAAAACTATACAAATATTAATACTGTCAAATACATAAGAAATACTTTTTAAATGGAATCTTGCAACATTTAAATTACTCAATTTTAATTGAATGACAATTCTAAGTTCTTAATAATAACAATACATTGAAGATAATTTTAAGGCAAACCTAGATATAAAATTTAAAATTTCTATCATGACTTTATTTTTTACACATTTTTGCACTTAAACCACTAATAAATATGAAACTTAAATACATTTGCTATGAAATAGTTACTACCGTGTGATTAGGAGAATTTGCATTTAATTTAAGGATCAAATATGAAGATGTGTAGTTCGTTTGTTGTCTTTCCAGAAAAATAAATCATTTTCTACAATTTATTCTATTATGTAATGTGAAGTCTTTGTTGTAAACAGTGATTAGTCAAACCATTTCTGTGATTAGTGATGGTAATAAAATGATAGCTGACTTTCTTTTGTGTAACAGTAAAACATTGTAAGTTTTTAAACAATAAATATTTTATGGCAATTTTATAAATCTTTGAAATATTCGAAAATGATATAAGTACTGCTCAGTATTAAAGATGAACAACTATTATTCAATGTGTTCATTTATATTTGTACAAATACTGTTGACTTGTTACTTCTCTTTTGGAGGTACGAGAAACTACATAAATGGTGGTATTTTTATACTTATAGATATGGATTCTCTGACTTATATAGTTACTTTATTAGTTGTTACATTTATATTAATTCAAAAGTGAAAACTTGTGTATTTATAATAATTATTAATTATGTTAATTTTATGTATTTCTGACGGAAAGTGAGCATCTGTGTTTCTTTTACATAACTATATTTCTATGTTTCTATTTTCGTATTTTATGAGTGATGTAAGTTTTGTTTTTGTTCGTATTTTCTTCACTTTTCACAAATTTGGAGCTCTCCTTTCAAAGACGAAAAGTAGGGTAAAAGATTCTTTTGAAGCTCTCTCACACATAGCATATCAGCCTTTGGAAATGTATTAATAATATTCATATTCATTAATAATAAAATAAAAACGATGTATACGGTAATAATCTTCAACTAACTCTGTCTGTAAGTTTGATCGGTAATTTTACATAATTTTTATTCTTGGTACTTTTAGGTGTTAGTAGCTTCAATAACAGTGGGCAGGATAGGAAGGTTGGCCATAAATGTCAAAACAGTCTCGTGTTTTTCCACACACATGTTAAAGACAATATATTCCTGTTGTGAGGCTATGATTTTCTTGCATTTAATCTTCTAGTTTTTCAAATCTCGCAGCTGACTCTCTGAGAAGTTTCCCAAAGAGGATAGCATTCCAACAGCGTTTCTTATGCTAGTCACAGTGAATGCTTTACCAAAATTTAGCCTATGGTTGGCACAGTGGCTGTCGATAGCTAGAGGTTAAATCTGTGCATTGCGGGTTTGTAGATCCTTAAAGTGTCCATTCATGTTTGAGAAACCATGTAAAGTCTGCCCTCAACAGTAGGTCACATCAAGTTTTAATTTTTCTTGCTCTTACAAAATTGTGTGAGATTGCTCATCAGTGAGATTCATCTCGTCAACAAACTTAATGAAATGTTGTTTTGGGAGTGGATAACATTTAATAGTTTTTATTGGTCGGCGTTTGGTTGAACAACTTCTGCCGTTATAAAATTGGCATCCTCAAGGTGTCAAAAAGTCCTTTAAGTCTTTGAATGTGTTTCTGAAGACTGGGTGTATAGATTTATATGTCTATTAATATTGTTCATAATTCTTTTAAATGTCGGGGTACTATTTTTTTGACTAAAGGCATTCTTAAAAAATCGTAATGTTCAGTTTCTGACTTCTCTTAAGTTCGTTCTATTTTGAAATCCTGAGACTAGATTTAAGGTTGTAAATTATTGAGTTCGGCTTAATTTGTTAAAATTTCCGCCATGTTAGGTGACGGAAATCTATCGCTAATAGTTTTAGAATTAAGAGCCTTAAAATCTACCACCAATCTAAATTATTGTTTGCTGGAGGCGTTCTTTATCTTTGTTACCAACCAAACTGGAGAATCCCATGGGGAATGCGGAGTTGAATGATTTTTTGATTCAACATTTCTTCTTCTATTTGATTATTATCTCTATTTTTATAACTTTCAGGATATCGATAATTTCTTATATAAACATAATTTTCCTTGGCAATTCTCTTTACATGCGTAACTTGATGAGCGACAGTCAAATTATTTTGATCAACAAGAAATATGTCACCATACTTATCTAGTAATTTAATTATGACTCTTTTTTCTTCTGAGTTCATGTGGTCCACCCTAATTTTAGACAAATCTAGTTTTTGATTTTTGTAATAAATCATATTAACCTTAGTTTTTTCTATTAAAAAAAAAGGTTCTGTAAATATTACAATTACTTATATTTTTTATTGCAATGGTTTATTTATTGTCAGTTTTTTTCTCGGTTGTTGATTTAATAATATGACAATGGGCTTTTCCTTCAAGCACTGTAACTATATAGCCTACTATGTAAATTGTAATCCTTTTTGTGTCTGTAAGACAATAATCGCCATTATTATATATATTTTATAACTTTAACTTTCATTATTTGACTGGTAAAAGCTTGAATAAGGTATTTTGAGGTTACTTTAACTAATTGTCTTCTGCTTTTTTTGTAATACATCTGATCCCGTATAAAAGTAAAGAATTGCAATTGTTTTACCACATAATATTAACCTAATGTTTACAAAGTTTAGATTTATTTTCAAACGTTTAATATTATCTATTCCTACTAGAAGAATAAAGTTTTTATTGAAAACAAGTAAGTAGAATTTGGTTGCTTTTTTCCCCTAAACGTGGTAATTTGTAGCTATAATATTAGTTCGAAACTCCATGTGCAGTGGCTACTTCGAGTGGTTCCTTTATTATGTTTGCTTTAAAAAATTGTAATCTTACAGATTTTCTAATGCTACCAGTGTTGATTAATATTTTAAAATTAGTGAAGTGGTCGTGTATATAAGGTAACTCATTACAAACTATTTATACTAAGGACCGTAGGTACTTGGTGGTATTCCATTTTATTCATTCTTGTAAAATACCTGTACAATGCTGTAACTAGTGAAACCACGGTCGGCAAGTTTCAATAAGTTAGTGGTTATACTAAGAAATAAAAGCGTAACTCATGATTATTGTTCTGTAAATTCATAATTCGTTCCTAAGTTCGTTTACCCTAAAACATAATCCTCTTCAGATTTAATGTTTGCGCCATTGTCTGCAACGTTATTTCTTGGCTAATATGGTTGCTTTTGTGGTAATTGGGGTCTTAGTTTACGATTGTTTGCGATCAGTCCACTTTGTCATTGACCAAAGTTAGCAAAGGAAGGTTTATAGAAGGGTTTATTTATTTGTTAGTATACTAAGAGCTTCCTCAAGAGTTAGGATAGCGGAGAGCAGCCGGTGTGTTTATATAATGTATTAGTTTATCATATACGTATTAAACATTACATATAAAATGTGTGATGTAATCTAATCTATGAACGAATATATGACCACGTGTTCATACAATGTATTAGACCCAAACAAAAACCTTTGTCAGAGCACCGGTACGGACATATCTTCGTTAATCGTCTATGAAGTAGAACGTTATTAATGAGAGAGAGAGAGAGAGAGAGAGAAAATATTTTTATATTTTTGTATCATATTAAACGGAACACCTAAAATTTATGACCGAAACTTAAATTATGATCGAAGATGTAACTCAAGACGTGACTCCAAAACTTGTGTTTAAAATTTGTGACCGAAACTCACTTTGATCGAAGATGAGATCTTAACCTAATCCGAGATCTGAGTTTGAGCGTGTCGTCGTGTGAGTGCGTGTAATGTTTATGTGTATGTATGCGTGTGTGTGTGTGTGTGTACGCGCGCGAATTTTAGTCTTGCTCAATGGCAGATTTTTTTATCTAAATACGGCTTTTGCAACCTATTTTCCAATACTGTTTCTGCATCCGATATTTCCCAACCGAAATACTGTGTTCTGCATCCGATTTTCCAACCAAAATAGTCTGTTTTCAAACTATTTTCCAACTGTAATACTATTTCTACAACTGATTTTCAAACTGAAATATTGGTTTTACTACCGAATTTCTAACAAAAATACTGTTACACTCAACTACTACGTTGGTTAGGGTATGACAATGATCATGACAGTTGGATTCATAAAACAAAGCTTGTTGCTTAGGCAACTTATTAAATGCAAATACATCTGAATGTTTATTACAATATTAGGACCAAAAGCTCATCGGATAAACTTCGTGTAACAAATTTTGAAGTTGCTGCAGGAGCTTGATCTACAATGCCACGTCACAGCTCTTTATTGCAAACACAGTTCGATCAATAGTGAAATAGCGGCATTCTGTTTTTCAATATAAATGGACTGAGATTTGCCAATGTCTATGTATTTTCCAAATCCCTCAATCTGCCAAAGTACAAGGTTTTAAAAAATGTCACATTCACGGACAACGAAAGTGTCATCCGTCCTAGTGAAGCAAAAAAGCCAAATTCGATAATAATGTAGACGATATAGCGTACGAGAAACATGACAATATACGTTATTTGTTCGCCTTAATTTGTTCACTTTAATAGTGAACCGGAAGACGAAGCGTACCGAATTGCTTTTGACTGAATTGTAACAGATTTTGTATTTACAAAAGGCTTGATACTTGGATCAAACACCATTCTAGAAGATGTCTGAGAAGAGATAGTATCTAACGCTGGAGATAACCACATTATGCAAAGCTATAAAGAAAAGTACTGGCAGATGTGGTAAGGAGAAGCCAAAGAGGAACGTTTAAATACTAAGGAACACACCACTAATTAAAGAATTACAAAAATGTGAAGTATTTTTTTCCGAAACAAGAAATTAAAACCAAAGTTTTTGATGAAATAACGGAGAATGAAGCTAGTGAGAATGAGTAGAGAAAGTGGGATACAAGTTGAATGTAGAGAGGGAAGTACCGGCTTCTCTTAGTTTTAGATTTATAAATATTGATATAATTGCAGAGACTCCGGAACAACCAAAACCAAAGTAGGGTCGGTGTTGTCCAAATCAATAGAATAGGACTAAGTAAATCTGAAACATCGATATTCAGTAACTTCACATATCCGCTTGTAGAAAAATATATGCTCAAAATGATGAATGATTCTGCCAATAATCGAAACATAGATCACAGTTATGCGTTGAGTATAGGAGCCGAGTATCTGATGAATAACAAGTCGCTTCAGTTATCGGAAGATGATGAAATTATAATTAACGGATTAAACTATAAAGGGTGCAGGGATTGTACTAGTTGGTGTTTAAGCGTTTACTAAATGATGAAATTTATATCGAGGGTGATTTGAATGGGTATAAAAACAATTACTTAAGAAGCAGTGCACACAAAAGATTATATGATCTGAAAGGCCAAGATAATCATAACAAATCTTTGAAATATAAACACATTATTGAGAAGTTATTTCCTTCAAAAACAGTTAAAGGGAGAGGTTAATCCTAATGGGACGATCCGAATGAACTGAAAACGATTGAGCCATTTGTTGGTATCTCATATTGCAGGACATAAGGTACACGCTAATAATTGAAGAGCTAAAGAAGTTGGAATTATAAAAGTTGTGGGAAACGATAATATAACATTAATTATAACATCAGAGATAAGTGTCGATAATTTTGGACGTTGTAGGATTAGAGGCTCCGATCGTGGATAATGAGGTTCGAAAAGAGTCCTTACATCTAAGGGAGAATATGTTATAGGAGACACCTGTTACGTAATTGGAGTCTTAACCAATCGGAGATCAGGTGCAATTAATGTTTCATGAAAACAGGAAGCGATATAACGCAGTATGGAGGCGTCAACATTTCTCAAACATGCTTTGATTTTCTTTAGAAAATTGTATATTTTTCCTTCTTTGTATGTTGAGTTGTCCTCGGTAACCGCGGTTCTGCCTGATTTCGTTAACTTGTTGTATTGGACAGCTTACCCCGTCCAAATTTACTAAAAATGGGCTTTAGTTTTTTTTTGTTCTTGAGATTTAGACTTTTCAGTCCTCCTACCAAACATGGCTGATAGGTTAATTTTATAATAAACATTATTGTAGTTCTTTGTATTTATTGATTTTTTTTTTGGAATTCACGTTAGTGACTTTGGAGTTTCACTCTGTCTGCATATAGGTAAGGAAATTTACTGTTTTTTTTTGAAATTATATATGTTCAAACCATTTTCTAAGGGAAATGAAGAGTTAATGTAACATTATATGTAGATAATTACATTACATTTGTCTTATTATCTAAAGGTGTTAAAGAATTTTATTTTGATTTGATGCTATGGAGCTTGTGAAATACAATAGGTCTAATTAATATATTTTTCATTCTCAAAAATGTATTTAATGTTGTTAATTTACTATCGGTCAAATAAAAACCCCTATCTGTATAAAATTGGATGATATTTGTCCACTATATGCCCTCAAAGAGAGGAAAAACACAGGAAACAATAAGTATACGTAGATCGCTAGAATCAGTTTCTTCCACAAAGTAATATTGTGATCACGTTGTAATTATATTAGAAATGTGGTAATGTACCTAATAGTAAAACAAAAAAATACCTTGACCAGTTAGGTCTATAGACTTATTAAATAAAATAGTCTTAGGCAAAATAACTTAGTTATTGAATGAACGGGAATACTGTAAATACTGTAGATGTTGTAATTAATGTTAACGATTGAATCAAATTGGAAAGAAAATATAATATGCGTAGCATTATTCCTATAACATTTACTTACATTCTAAACCTACTATATGATTCTTAGTTGTACTATAGGTAGACCGAGGGCTTTAAAAAGAAAAGTAACTTTAACCTTTTAAGCACCAGACAAACTGAAGTATCTTCAACACATGTCCTTAACCTCAATAAGAGTTCTTTACCTAATGATCTAAGTTGATAAGATTAGTTTTGAATATTGCCTGAATGATCAATCGGTATTATTGTTGAAACAGAACGGAATAGTCTAGTGTGCCCAACCTGACATTATGTGTAACTTGACTTTAACTGAACAAAGGGATTGCTCGAGCAAAGTACTAAGGTTAAATTTTTATTTGCAATAACAAAGCCACCATGTATTTTTAACAATCAAGAAGAGCCATTAATTTAGTCTACTTTATAGTGAAATCATCTCTAATTGTGACTTCTTAGTTTGTAGCCTTATTACAAACGCAACACATATTTCCTATTGAAAATTTCATTACAGACTTTGATATTTTAGATCAGTTTATTTCAATTTTGTAACTATTGGAAAAACAAACTTAATATTACCTTTAAAATAATTCAATATTATATATTCTTTCAGTAAAATTTTCATTTGGTAACTGAAACTTGTATTCTTAACAGTGAAAACTGGTGCAGGTTCCGGAGGGAACAAAGAACCTTCAACATGTCGACGTTATAGTTGAAACATCCATCTCCAACATTATCACGATAACAGAACATTTTGAATATAAAAAAATAAATCTGTTAACTTTAACAAATAATCTGTAAAATATTCTAAAAGAATATTTAATAACAAAATAGACATGTCTATTTGATGGGAGAAGCTAGCATTTTCGACACTCTAACAGCAAAGGGGTTATTTTTAAATTTTCAATTATAAAATGACGCCATAAAATAAATTTTCATATTTTCTCCTTTATAAATTCTCTTTTCTAAATTCAATGGCATAATATAAAAGTTTGCCAACCAAAATTGTTAAATATAATATGGATGGTTATATATATATATATATATATATATATATATATATATATATATATATGTACACTAACAAATTGTTATAAACCTAATTTCGACCTAAGCTTCTAGTGCCATATCTTATTCTATGCACTGTTTTTGTATATTTGTCTAAGTTGTAATTTCTAGTTAATAAAAAAAAATTAGTTATACTAAAGAAGGGTTTGATATATTTTTTTTTATATATAAATATGTAAATATTGTTTTTTCATTAACTCAAAACTTTAGAATGTGCATATGGGGTTTGTCAAAATCTTAAAAATATATAATTTTTATAAAGGCATGTAATTAAATGATTTAAATTTAAAATATAAACGTTGTTACTATAAAACGCAGCAGTTATTGTATTTAGAAGTAACTTATTGTTTTGGTTGGTATTGTAATTTTTGTGAATGACAAGCTCGGCTGCAATGGCTTGCAGTAAAAGGTAAGGTTATTGACGCTTTGCAGTGTGGCATGACCACTCGTCCCTAAGACCCAATAACTAGTTTCAAAATCTAATAATTTTCCCCAAGAATGATACAAGTTTATTGGTCGTTTTGGGTTATTGTTGCAAAATTCTACAAATTCCAATACATACAATTTTAGAATATTTTACACTAGCGTAATTACTCTGTTTTTTAATAAGATTTCACCAACTCTTGTCAGACAGTTAATTTAGCCGCAACTCTCAGAAAAATGATGACAAAACGAAATAAACATATGTCTGACTAGGTAAGATTTTCCGGTGTAAATGCGTTTAATTTATTTTAGGAAAAATATAAGTTTATAAAAATGTTTTTCAATCTCTAGTGGTACTTAATATTCTGTGATGTAATTTCCGCATATAATATGTAATGCAAACGAAGTTTCTTCTTAGTATTAATTGTTTTTAAACCTTAATAATTTTTGTTAACTTTCAGAGGGTTTGAACAATGAACAACAAAAACAGTATGAAATAAACAATTTCCATTTCGAGTCTCCTAAATATTCGAATCATTGGAATGATCACTCAATGAGACGATCAATTAATCATATTATTACATCTGACTTCAACCATTTTCCTTCATTACAAATTTACACGGCAATGGCAATACTAATACTTGAAGAAAAAGCTGATGAACTGAAAATAAAAAAGCCCATTAGTCTTAGTCTATTCAAAGGGACAAAACGAATAAAGGTACATTAAATCTTATTAACCAAGTTGAATAATCTTATAGTTTAATGTTTATTAGTGTAACAATAAGGACTATAATATTTATAAATAACTTTTGTTAAAAAATATTGGAACATACATTTTAAAAATAGTTAAATTATTTTACGTTTAAAATTTATTGCAATTTTGTTGTGTATTTAAAATTAAAATGAATAAATTAAATGAAAATATTAAATTGAAATAATAACTGAAATAAATTTGAAAATTTATAGGAGAATAACAAAAATTATAGTAATTAACTATATTAAGTTTCGGAATGACATTTAGATGACCACAATCCTTTTAATACTTAAATAATTTTTAAGGTGAACTCTATTTTTGTCATTTGGTGAAAAATACTGTATTTACAATAAAATAAATTTAATTTTTACTTTCCTAAGTTTGTCGCTTTACAGGGACAAGGTTTATTTATGATAACTTAGTATATAGTCTAGTCTTTGAGGACGTTTTCAGTTTGCTTCAACACCTACACACGCATGTATACATACCATGATTATGCTGTATGTAAATAAAACCCTTCAATGATGAAATATAACTTACTTTTAACATTAATATAAGTTTTTAAAAGTTATGTTTTCAAACAACTGATTATACGTGAATACTTTTAAATCATAATGAAACAAATTGAGGGATTTTAAACATATTATTTTCCATATTTGAAGGAATATTTTACTATTTTTACGGTTTTTTTTACTTGGGCAGCAATTTGTAAAAAAAAGAAAATATTTTTTACATTGAGAAGTTATTTAATAAGAAGTTCCCAGTAGTAAACTCTATTTGCTGAATAACTGTAAAATATAAGTTTTGCTTAGGAATAATATATAAACATGAAAACTTCCAGAATGGCATGTAGGTATATGTTTTCTGATCGAGACACATTTTACTGCAACAGTGTAGTAAATATTCATGACTATCACTATTATAATACTACAAATGACCACTTATTCTATTCAGGAGCCGTACAATTAAAGCCAATACCAATTTAAGCAGCTGCCCTTAACATTGTTTTTGACATTTTATATATTTTTGATATATTTGGTATCCCGACTCAATAAAATAGGTGTTCACTGGGAATTGTCTGAAATTAATTCGTATTATTACTAAAAATATTGTGCACTTGAATAGGCATGGCGGCAATTTGGGTAAAATATGGGCTCTTATGAGTTATTCTTGACCATGCCTCCATCCTGCCCTTTAACTCGTTAATATTTATTAGTTAAAATAGGATATAAATTTGTCTCGACCATAAAGAAGTTCTCAGTTTAAATCGCATTTCATTAAAATCTCGAGTTTTTAAGACGGCGGTCAAGGATCTTGATTTTCTAATTAATTTTGAATAGCAATATTTATTTACTTGACATTTTTCACACAGGTTCGATAAATTAATATACTGTATATCACTAAAATTTGAAGGAACCGTTAAAACCGATTTTGAGAAGTAAATTATTTTATAAACGCGCTACGGATAGTTTTTTGATTTTTACAAATGAATCATAAACCGACATAGTTTAAGATACCAAAACCATAAATAATTATAGTTAGAGTCCATAAAAGCTATACTTCAGCAAAATTTATTAAATATCGTTTAAACCGATCTTTAGGTAATCGTAATTTTGTATGTTATTCCTTTATGACGAGTGCCCCCAAATTTGAGTTATCGAGAAAAATGGAATTTATTACCAGATTTTTGACCTAAGTGTGCTCACATATCAAATTTGATTTAAATCGGCTTATTCGTTTGGGCTGGATCTCCCATAACTTGTTTGGAGTCAATATTTTCTACAGATAACTTACTATATAGCCTACTTTGTAACTTTATTTCCCCTTTTAATATAAACATTACGAACACCCTATTTAAATAAATTGAAAAATGTTTGACATTTATAGTAAAAACAAAATTCTAGCAATATTCAATATCTACACTGAAACCACGAAATATATATTGTTGCTTACCGGGAAGGTTACAAATATATGTCCTGGACTTAATGCGTCAATCTTTGCTAAACCCAACCATTCATAATTTCTTTCTAAATAATATCTTCTTTTTTCTTTTTACATAAGGGTAGTGTTGAGAACATATGATGAGTCAATAAATCAGAGTTTTTCGCAGAAATATCCATTTTGAGATTCTCTGGGTCCTTAAAAGTGATTTTAGTAATGATGTCAATTTACTTGCGTTTTTCACTTATCGTCTGTCGTCAGTACATGTCTTTGTATCACAAACGGGTGGACAGATTTTAGTCATATTTTGTATATTTCCCTTCGAGTCTTTTTTTATTTTTCAATGACTTCTCAAAATTGGTTAAAACGATAAAGTTTTTCAAAATCGTTATAGCCAAAACCTAAGTACATGGACACAACTTATTGAATTCGATCCCTCCATGACGCTCCATGATGCATCAATTAAAACCATCGGCTATTCAGCTGTTATAAAAGACTTAATTTCTCATAATACATTCATGCTTTCCCGATTTCATTCATGTGAAATGTAGAGATTAAGGACCCTAACCAGTCTGCAAAATTGCAAATAAAATTACCCTTAAGGAATAATGTTCAGAAAAAGAACCTTAGCTATTGCTCTATTTCTACTTAATCTGTGCTGTAAACTCTTTTTCATATATAACAAAACAATTGCATTTTTTGTTTGTATTGTGATTTTAAAATAAATAGTAAAATTGTAATTATAAGCTTAAATAAATGAAATAAAATATACCGTATTATTGTGAGTGATTTACCGCAATTTTATTATAAGCGGTTTTTATTAAATTTTATTATAAGTGATTTTTATTGGAATTTGATTATGAGATATTTTTAATTGAAGCATTTATAATATTTACTCGAATTTGATTATAAGTGACATTTACTGGAATTTTATTATAAGAAATTTCTACTGAAATATTTTTACTTTTTGTTATAGGTTACACCCAGTTACATTAAAATACCGATTAGGTTGGATATAACTGATTATCTTGAGGTAAATGTTATAAACCTAAGAAAACTAACATTAAAAAAATCATCTGCTTTTTAATGTATAAAATAATTATAAAGTTACTTGCAGTAAGTTATAAGCAGAAGAACTCAGTTTATAAGCTGGCATGCTTTACGATAAACAAAGGGAGATATATTATTTCTAAACCATTATACCGGGTGTTTCATAAATAACCCGACCCAGTTGTAATTTTATAATCTCTTAATTTTGTCGGCATATAAGTTAAGTAGTATGACGTTTAGGATTTCTGGTTCAGAGGACCAAACCTGAGACTGTAGCTGACTTTGTGAGGTTATATTCGACCAACCCCGATTTGAAATCCCCCGTGAAGTTATTAACTCTTCAAGGTTGCTTACGTTTGGGAAAGTTTACAACAGTACTTATTATTATTCTTCGATTGAGAAATATCATCAGTGCTTTGTTTAGTCGTATCGATAACGTATACACAATTTTAATAATAAAATGAGAACGGTGTTTCCATCATATCCAAGTCATCAGTCTAAACACTGTACATATCGTACGCGATCGTAATATCTAAATTCATCAGGTTATCGGGATAATTTCCTTCGTTTGTTTGACAACGGTAGATAGAGCGACCTACCGTTTGTGTGGTTGAGACTATTTTTTGGAAACTAACCTGAAAAAATGTAGAATTCTCTAAGTTTCTATTAATTAGTTATATCCAAATGTAACAAGTCGACTCCTTCAGGCACAAATTTCCATACATTCGAACGGGATAGTTTTCACATGGTTAGTTATTCAGCAACATAATTTCAGATACTGAAATCGATTCTAACAATCGTGCTCGTATATATAATTCCGATATCACAAGTTTACCTTCATAGTATATAATCCATCCACTTTGGTATCTTTACAACAGACTATAGAGAGCATTATCATCAATAGATCGAATACACGTAACAGTGAATCCCCATTACAAATTTACATTATACAAAATTCCCAAACCTAAATGTGGCAATTCTCCAACGAGATAGAACTTATTATTGCTTCCTTAGAAACTTGATATGAACATACAGTTTTGTAGTGAATTAAATTGTGATCTCTTGTGTTAAACTATGGCTCTAACCGTAATAATAATCCCTGGTTGATAGACTTTTTCTATCAAGTGATTATGTTTCTTTACTTCTATATTTGAAAATAGATATGGTACGAAATCGTCAACCAGTTTAATATTTAAGTTGCAGGGAGTTTCATCCCATTATAATTTAAAAAAATTTCCTGCAATGAAACATGATATCTCGACATTGAAAACGTGTCACCTTTATCAACCATAAATTCAATTAGTTTATTCGGTGGGTTGAAATTTAACGTGCTAGTTGGATAAAATGACTTATATTCGGATCGAACAATATTATCCATATACTTCCCGTATAGCTTAATAGAGAATGACCACATTTGTTAATGGAAGGTATTTTTATTTTATTTTTAAGGTTCGATGATTTTATCCATTTCACTCCTTGTCCTCGATAAAGCTTTCTGCTTCGTTGCTTTCTGCCACACTTGTTCATATAATTTTTTATTACGATATTTGTAGTCAATAATATAATTTGAAACTTTATTCTGCACCTATTAAAGGAGCCAATGATCCGATTGCAGCAAACGGCAATGGTAGAAAACCTCCTCGAACATTTTCTTTCAATTGATCGAATGGTAGCACCAATTTACCATGCCATGATCCTCTGAGACTAACGATAACGCATCATATACTCGTTATTACGAAACCAGCGGGATGTTATAAATTCATTTATTCATCAGCAACCATTCATTCAAATCGTCTTCTTCAGATATCAAACGTTCCCAAGCTTTATCTTGCAACATTTTATCTCCAATATGGCTATCTTTGGTTTTCTTTATGTTTATATACTTTGCTTCCTTAGTAGCAAGCATAGTTATTATAAGGATTTAACCTCCATATTTGATAATATCTCTGATTAACAGATGCGCATCGTAACGTGAGAGGTCAGAAGATTGGGATTTTTAATGGAAGCCGTCTATTGAGAATACATTTGGAATATGATGCCCCTAGAAGTTTTCCAATCAGGTGACAGTGCTCTCTTACTTTACGATGTTTCTTATTTACTATACCGGTATCATAGAATGTTTCTTCACAAATATGATACTGCAGAGCATTCTGATATCGTCCCTGATCGTGAGTACTCATATTGATTGGGGATGATGTTTCGTTTTTAACCGCAATTGATTGGATTATATTTACAAGTACTTGTACCAATGTTTCAGGGACATAAGGTAGTTCTGACTTGTGTGTCACTCTATATGTTATTTGTTTAATCCGTTTTCTCGAAAAAAAAACAAGATATAATAAATATAGTAAAACCAGAATACGGTGTATGAATTAATTTTTTTGTTGTTTTGCGCTGTTATCATCATATATAATATTCAAACAGACATTCGAAGTCTAAATATATTATGGGTGTTCGAACTTGTTATAATTAAGAAACCTAACCATGTTCTATTTTCGAATTCATTGTTATATTTTAAATTTAATGACAAATATTTTATATAAAAGTCTTAATTGTATAAATAATTTGAACTCTACAAAATTTTCATGAAAAGAAAGAGTTTGTTCTAAATGAAACATTGTGATCAGCTAAAAAAGTTCTATTTGTCAATCAAATAATTCTTTATTTAACTGCATAATTAATTAAAATTTGTTCAACGGTTTCATAAATACTAAGTGTGTAAAATTACAGACGTCCATTAAATCAAAGGAGTACATATAGTGAGGTGGCTACTTTACCGATTTGTCATTTGTTAAATTTTTTATTTATATTGTACTAGTTTTTCAGACGAAGTTTAAATGTCGCCAGTTTAAATGGTTTTTATTAAAATATCGCCGTTAACCAACAAAATTGTATTATTTTTGCCACTGGAAAACCCCTTATGGTATAATGAAATAGGTGTAAGATTAGTGCGTGTATTGCTATGTCTACTTGATGAATCAATGGACATTGATATTGTAAACAGTGATGGGTGTGAATAAAGGAGGCTTTTTAATTCAAATTACTGGAAACTTGGAAAAAAATTCCCCTCAGTGGTATATGCAATTAGACTTCTATTTTCGCCTCACCCACCTAAGAAAGTTTGTACATAATTATTTTGTACATAGATTATGATACATAATTGACGACAGATCGGGTTAAATTAGCTTAAACTGTACTTTATATACTTTAAATTAGGCGATACATTTATACACGTTTATAAGAAAACTGTGACTCACCGTGGATTTTAATGGATTCATTATGGGGTATTCTGTTTCTTATGAAACACACACACACACACACACACACACACACACACACACACACACACACACACACACACACACACACACACACACACACACACACACACACACACACACACACACACACACACACACACACACACACACACACACACACACACACACACACACACACACACACACACACACACACACACACACACACACACACACACACACACACACACACACACACACACACACACACACACACACACACACACACACACACATACACACACACACACACACACACACACACTGCCGCGCTACTCTCGGGGTCGTAGGGTTCTTCTTGCCCCTACTTTGGAACGCCACTTGCCGCGCTACTCCCGTGGTCGTAGGTTCGCCTTGCCCCTACTTTTGCAGCGTCACTTACCACACTCCGCTCTCTCTTTACGAATTTAAGATTCTTTGTTCCCTTTTTTGGAACGCTATTTATCACGAACTCTTAAACTCGCTGTACGATCACCACCGACTGGGCGAACCACCTTTCTTCTCAGAGCAAGGGCGGGCAAGGCCAAGATGCTCACTTTTACCTTTTTGAATCAAAGATTTTGCAACTCTTGGCTCTAGTAAGTATGAGCTTGTCCTCATAAACTTACTAACTTTTAATTTACGCAAAATTCCCTGAATTTTATCTCAATGCTCGATTATTTGACTCTTTCTTAAGATTAACACACTCTCTCTCCAAGGTCGTGCCTTTTGGGAGAAATCGGCTCTTAAGTTCTGATGATAACTTTTAAAATTTTCAAATTATATTACCAGAGCACATATATAAGATTTATGTTTAAACAAGGTTAATAGCATATACAGAATGGATATATATTGAAAACACAACAAAATTTAGAAATGAATTATTTATATATTCTTTTCTCTTTTGCACAGAAAAAATGTTAAATTCAAAAACGTTTTTAATTAACACCACAAAATTTGATTAAACAACAACACAACTATTTATTTATTGGACAAAATTTATCAATGTAATATTTTCTATATTCTAAACAAAATGAAAACGCTTGACTTTTCAGACAGAACCACAAACAGTTTTTCCTGTACTGAAAAAGTCGTATTTAATTGTTACTTGTTTTCAACACCAAAGCAGAAGTAAAAAAATGAATTTAATTTTTAATAATTCCCCTAATGACGTTATATTTGAAATGAAGTTAATATTTGCGAATTATTCCTTAAGTATAAGATACCTTCACACTTTATTAGAAGTTCTAGTTGGATTTGGAATTTGTTGTATAATTAGGCTGATGTTGATATGATGTTTTCGATCCAGAGTCTGTAAGCTGCTATGTAGTTGAATGCTGGTCTCGAATTCTTCTAAGTTGCCTTGAAGTTCGATAAGAGTAGAAATTATTCTAAGTCCAGTTAAGTAGAGTGACAGTTGACTTTTCCTCTCAGCTCAGAGTCGGTTGCAGAAGAAACGTCCACTTCGCGTCGATTCCAAATCAAAAGTATCCTTCTTTCGAAAGATAAATTACGGTCTCCCTTTCCGTGGGAATTAATCCACTTCTTGGAGCCAATTTTCCTCCCTTTTAGGGAAAAAGGTATTTTCTTCATATTATGTGTTTTCAGGCCCTTTTGGTCTGAAATATTTACACTATATATTTTATTAGTCATATTTTTTGACTAATGAACAGTTTTCTTCCTTTATTATTAATTAAAACACCTTTTAATTAATAATTTATTGTATTTATTCTTCAACGTTATCTGTGATCCAAGTTGGCAATATGATGTTCCAGACTTTAGATCCCGACTGAGGATGCGCGCGCCACTTTTCATGTTTTTGCATGAAAATTTCTACTTTGGTCGTTTTTTCGTTCAACTCGCTATAACTTTCGAACGCTCGAACCGATTTTAAAGTTCCTTTCGGATTCTTCTTCCTCTCCATCTTTTGGGTCTTGTGGAACTTGATTCATCGCTCTACTGCGCTTCGTTCGCGAGTTATCGCCCTTTTCCCGAAATTCTATTTTTCTTCTTTCCAAATTTTGAGATAAGTCCTTTCTCAAAATTCTTTTGACGAAATCTTGTTCCTTTTCTACTACGACGAAAAACTCTGTTTGTACTTTTCACATAACTCGTTTGGTTCTCGAGTTATACGTCCTTGAAGTCCTAAAGTTTTTACCGTATGAGTTTTTGTTCATAAAAACCCCCCCATTATATATTATCACTTCTGCTTTGATGTTTTACAATTTTACATACTAGATATCTATAATTACAATGTAATTTTACCCCTTTAACTTTTAATTTAACCGCTTTTGGGCTTTAAAGTTTTACGTTTTGTAATTATTATATCTCCCTTATTTTATTCTCAAATTTGATTCTAAGTATATATTATTGTGCCTTATTGTGGTCTCTTCAATAGTACTTATTATTATTTTTTAAATAATCCCCCCTTCAACTCAAAAATTCCAAAAAACTCCCCAAGAATGACTTTCTAAGTCCATTTTCACCTGTTAATTATTATTAATTCATATTTCTTATTTATGATTATTATTAGTTCCCCTTTGAGTTATGACTCTACGTTTTTTGAATTTTGAATTTAAGTTTTTTCCAAATTTTAGGTTTTTGAGCCCCTATAAAAACTTGAATAACTTTTTTGTTTTAATTGCTTTTAAATTTATTTTTCAATATTATTAATCGGTTGATTCTACTGAACATTAATTTATTTTAATAATTTAATATTTTAATAAAATAAGAAACAAGGCAGAGCGACTTTTCATGAATCAACATGCAGTGTTCAACACCTGTTGCCGTGACGTCATCGTCCCTCCTCGTCTCCCATCTACATGGCTTTATCGCGGGAATATAACCTGTTTTAAATTGGCTTGAGACTTTTAGCTTTTTCCAAACCGTCTCAAAATCCCACCTTTGAACTAAAATTTTCGGTTAAAATGAAAAATTTCTATTTTTCATTTTTTAAAAAACTAAATTTTTTGTATTAAACCCCTTTTTCGACATATCACATTTCATATTAACTATTTATTAATGGTTATCTTCATTAAATCTTTTATCATTTTACATTATTAACATATATATCAAAATGTATTATTTTGCATTGATATTCATATATATTTTACAACATTTTATTCAAATTCATCTCTATATTTCATATTTATTTATCATCTCCATTAAATTTGACATAATAACCTAACAATATACATAAACACATATATTTAAATTTAAAAAACATCTCTTCCATCATTTCATATATTTATATACTCAAAACACATTTTATTTATTAATGTATAATATTTATATATTCAAAACACATGTTATTTATTACTGTATACATACAAATTTGCTTAATAGATCACTTTCGTCCATTACAGCCGTTTCTTCTAAACGTCCTTGCTGTAAATAAACACATTATCACACACAAAACATATTATATTTATATAAGGAATAATTCGTCTTATATGATTAAAATTTTCTGCTTTGGTTGAACTAAAACTATGCCTTACATATATATAAAATACTTGGTAACTACAACGGTTACTATCCTAATTGCAGTTAAAAGAAAAACCTATTTATTTTATCGGAATTCTCTCTTTAATAAAAAACAAAACAGTACACATTTATTCTTTCATTCATTCCAATCCCCCTCGGCTAATTTGTTGAACAAGTTGTCTGTCAATATTTGTTAATTGACGTCCGGTTCACCATTTCCCCTCCTCGTCTACACTTTGTTTATCCAGGTGGCGATAGCGGATGCGTATTACCGCTATGCTCTTGGCCTTACACAATGAGGACTTTGTTCGGGACTTATCCTTTTAATTACTGACCTTTGCTACATTCTCATAATCAGCTGACTATCCGTTATTTCCTTTTATCTTAATCGCTTCTACATTTTACAACTATTTAGCATTACAATTGATACATTTTATTTATTGAACTCTATTACTTTCTATTAATATTTCCTAAGTCCTTCACATTTAAATTTTACTTTCCCTTCGGGCCTCCTTTCTTTCATTTTACATTTAGTAGAATTTTTAAACTTCACTTTCTTCTTTCGATATCTTATTTCTGCTTGTCTCTCCTTTAGAAAATTTCGTCCATTTTGTCTTTCAGGATCCGCCATTTTAATTATAGCTCTCCCTTCTCTCCCGTCTCTTGCGTCGAATCCGTCTTGTGCAAGTTCTGAATCGATTTCGGAGTTATTATGCAAAATTTCGTCGTAATTTATTATTTTATTATTTTCGTAGATCCTGGCCTCTGGCCCATTATTATTTATTTCTCCTACTTTATTTCCTTTATTCTCCGCTTCTTTCAGCCCTTCTTCTTTATTAATTAATTGTTTACCTTTATACCACGCTTTAAATAGCCCTTCATCTTTATTAAATATTGCATTTTTCCTCCTTATCGACTCATTGCTTACACTTAACTTCTTTCTTCGCTTTTGACCACCATCGGTTTCGTCACTACTCGGTCTAGACACGTCCTTGGCTTTTGTTTTTATGTCTACCGGCATTTTGGTAGACAACGTATAAGCCCCGGTTACTCGCTTATAGGAATTTGAGCCTCCTCTATTTGCAGCTGACGACGCCACCATTTTGTTTGTCTCGCCGCCATCTTGATGTTCTTTCTGCACTTTGTTTTTGCTCAATCTTAACTTATTTTCTTTATGAAAATCTACTACAATAAATTCGTTTTCTTTTACCAGTTGTAGGAAACCCTTTTCCATATTAATTCGACTTCGATATTTGCACATTAAATCACAACCCATTATCATTTTGCTCTCCAGCTTTGGTACCACCATAAATACCCCTCTTATTGATTGGTTATTTATTCTAATCTCCAATAATGCTTGTAATTTAATCTTCTGTCGCTGGCTTTTTATCGCCGTCACCATTTCCGTATTTACAACTGGTAATTCCAAGATTTTATCGTTCCTATTTTTTAGCACATTTTTATAAAAATCCTCTTGAACACAGGACATCTGGGCTCCTGTGTCAATGGACATATTTACTTTTATATTTTCAATTTCTATCCCAATTTCCGGACATTTTTCGTAAACTTCACTATTTAAAATTTTATTATCTCTTTCCTCCATTAAATCTTTTTTAATTTCGGTGTTTAAAATCCCCAATTTAATTTTATTTATTTTCAGATCCCCCCTTTTATGTTTGCTAAATTTGGTTTTATCCTCGATCTCAATTCCGTTTGTATTTTCCAATTTCTGCCAAAAATTTTGCCTCGAGATCTCGTATTTTAGTTTTTTGTGACCTTAGGTGGGAATTTTTGGTTTGAAGGACCAGGGTTTTGAGGTATCTGTGGTTGGGGTTTGTTTTGGGTTTGACCATAGGATCGAAGGTTAGGGTTTTGGGATGGTTTTGAGTAGTCTTGGTTCCTTTGCCTGAAATTTTGATCTCTTTGTTGTCCGTCCCTCCTTTCGAAACTATCTGGTCTTCGAACTTCTCTTGACATCCCGTCTACGTTTTCAATTGTCCTCAAAAACTTAATAGCGTCCTCCAAATGCTCACTAGCCCTACCAATACACGCTAATTGAACTTTTTGGTCAAAATGCCTCATTAGTTGGTATATATGGAATTCTTCCGGAATTTTGGGTTCCAAATACTCGGCCTTTCGCACCATTTTACAAAAATAATCTACCCTACTTATATTTCCATTTGGATTATACCTATGGTTTTCGATCTGATTCCTAACTACTTGTTGAGTTTGATAACCCCAATAATGTTCTAAAAATAGCAATTTAACCTGGCTATATTCTTCTGTATCTCGCTTGATTATTTCCCACCACTTTATGGCAGCTCCTTTCAATTTTTTCTCCACAACTTTTAATTTATTACTTTCTTCCATAACCGGATTTATTTCTTGAAATACTTCCTCAATTTGTTTTAAAAATTGAACAGGATTATCTCTTGAATTTCCCCAAAATTCTATAGTTTTTGATTCTAAATTTGCCCTATCTAAATAAATTATATTTTTCGCATTACCACCGGTTTCTTTAATTTTTGCGACTTCCCTAATTTTAACTTCTAACTTTTTAACTTTCTCCCCAATTTCTTTACTCGACTTTCCCTGTTCTTTCATACTGTCCGTCATCTTTTTAATTTCCTCTACGCATTCTTCCACTTTTTCTTCACAATTTTCTATTCGTCTCGTATTTTCGGCCATATTACTGTCTATAGATTCCTTTATTTCCTCCATATATTTCCCTATTTCCTGTTTTCTAGCTTCTTCTCTTTGGATCCGTTTGGTTTCCATTTCTTCCTCTCTCTTTATTCTCTTGGCTTCTGCTTCTTCTCTTTCTTGCTTCCAATTCTTCTCTCTCTCGATTCTGCTTGGCTTCCATTTCTTCTCTCTCCTGCTTCCGTTTGGCTTCCATCTCCTCCTTTTCTTGCTTCCTTTTGGCTTCCAATTCTTCATCTCTCTTTATCCACTTGGCTTCCATTCCTTTCATCTCCTGCTGTCGCTTGGCTTCCATCTCTTCTTTCTCCTTCTTTCGCAATGATTCCATTTCTTCCTTCTCCTGGTTTCTCTCGATTCTTTCTTCTATTCTTCTTATTTGTTCGTTGTCTTCCTTCTCCTTTTCTTTTTTCAGTTGTTCCGCTTTGTCCTGTTCCCTCTCTTGCTTTCTTCTATCCTCCATTTGGTTCAGGTACCTCACCATTTTCTGCATTTCCGTCTCCTGTTCCTTTGAGCCTTCCTGTTTTGCTGGATCTTTCGATGGTCCCATTTTCACTTCACTTATTCACTTGATTTAATTAATTAAAAAATTTAAATTTCGGTTTAATTTGGACTCTACTTTTAATTATTATTATTTTTGCAATTTAGTATATTTGTCGTTGTAATTACCAGCACAACTTATTACTAACACACATGTACATATAAATTATATCAGAACTTAAGATATTCTCGGTCGTATGAAACACTAAAAAATTCAAAATTTTTAAAATTTGTTCCAAAACTTTGCTTTTTCGTGCTCCACGCTATTGGGCGCCACTTGCCGCGCTACTCTCGGGGTCGTGGGGTTCTTCTTGCCCCTACTTTGGAACGCCACTTGCCGCGCTACTCCCGTGGTCGTAGGTTCGTCTTGCCCCTACTTTTGCAGCGTCACTTACCACACTCCGCTCTCTCTTTACGAATTTAAGATTCTTTGTTCCCTTTTTTGGAACGCTATTTATCACGAACTCTTAAACTCGCTGTACGATCACCACCGACTGGGCGAACCACCTTTCTTCTCAGAGCAAGCGCGGGCAAGGCCAAGATGCTCACTTTTACCTTTTTGAATCAAAGATTTTGCAACTCTTGGCTCTAGTAAGTATGAGCTTGTCCTCATAAACTTAATAACTTTTAATTTACGCAAAATTCCCTGAATTTTATCTCAATGCTCGATTATTTGACTCTTTCTTAAGATTAACACTCTCTCTCTCCAAGGTCGTGCCTTTTGGGAGAAATCGGCTCTTAAGTTCTGATGATAACTTTTAAAATTTTCAAATTATATTACCAGAGCACATATATAAGATTTATGTTTAAACAAGGTTAATAGCATATACAGAATGGATATATATTGAAAACACAACAAAATTTAGAAATGAATTATTTATATATTCTTTTCTCTTTTGCACAGAAAAAATGTTAAATTCAAAAACTTTTTTAATTAACACCAAAAAATTTGATTAAACAACAACACAACTATTTATTTATTGGACAAAATTTATCAATGTAATATTTTCTATATTATAAACAAAATGAAAACGCTTGACTTTTCAGACAGAACCACAAACAGTTTTTTCCTGTACTGAAAAAGTCGTATTTAATTGTTACTTGTTTTCAACACCAAAGCAGAAGTATAAAAATGAATTTAATTTTTAATAATTCCCCTAATGACGTTATATTTGAAATGAAGTTAATATTTGCGAATTATTCCTTAAGTATAAGATACCTTCACACTTTATTAGAAGTTCTAGTTGGATTTGGAATTTGTTGTATAATTAGGCTGATGTTGATATGATGTTTTCGATCCAGAGTCTGTAAGCTGCTATGTAGTTGAATGCTGGTCTCGAATTCTTCTAAGTTGCCTTGAAGTTCGATAAGAGTAGAAATTATTCTAAGTCCAGTTAAGTAGAGTGACAGTTGACTTTTCCTCTCAGCTCAGAGTCGGTTGCAGAAGAAACGTCCACTTCGCGTCGATTCCAAATCAAAAGTATCCTTCTTTCGAAAGATAAATTACGGTCTCCCTTTCCGTGGGAATTAATCCACTTCTTGGAGCCAATTTTCCTCCCTTTTAGGGAAAAAGGTATTTTCTTCATATTATGTGTTTTCAGGCCCTTTTGGTCTGAAATATTTACACTATATATTTTATTAGTCATATTTTTTGACTAATGAACAGTTTTCTTCCTTTATTATTAATTAAAACACCTTTTAATTAATAATTTATTGTATTTATTCTTCAACGTTATCTGTGATCCAAGTTGGCAATATGATGTTCCAGACTTTAGATCCCGACTGAGGATGCGCGCGCCACTTTTCATGTTTTTGCATGAAAATTTCTACTTTGGTCGTTTTTTCGTTCAACTCGCTATAACTTTCGAACGCTTGAACCGATTTTAAAGTTCCTTTCGGATTCTTCTTCCTCTCCATCTTTTGGGTCTTGTGGAACTTGATTCATCGCTCTACTGCGCTTCGTTCGCGAGTTATCGCCCTTTTCCCGAAATTCTATTTTTCTTCTTTCCAAATTTTGAGATAAGTCCTTTCTCAAAATTCTTTTGACGAAATCATGTTCCTTTTCTACTACGACGAAAAACTCTGTTTGTACTTTTCACATAACTCGTTTGGTTCTCGAGTTATACGTCCTTGAAGTCCTAAAGTTTTTACCGTATGAGTTTTTGTTCATAAAAACCCCCCCCATTATATATTATCACTTCTGCTTTGATGTTTTACAATTTTACATACTAGATATCTATAATTACAATGTAATTTTACCCCTTTAACTTTTAATTTAACCGCTTTTGGGCTTTAAAGTTTTACGTTTTGTAATTATTATATCTCCCTTATTTTATTCTCAAATTTGATTCTAAGTACATATTATTGTGCCCTATTGTGGTCTCTTCAATAGTACTTATTATTATTTTTTAAATAATCCCCCCTTCAACTCAAAAATTCCAAAAAACTCCCCAAGAATGACTTTCTAAGTCCATTTTCACCTGTTAATTATTATTAATTCATATTTCTTATTTATGATTATTATTAGTTCCCCTTTGAGTTATGACTCTCCGTTTTTTGAATTTTGAATTTAAGTTTTTTCCAAATTTTAGGTTTTTGAGCCCCTATAAAAACTTGAATAACTTTTTTGTTTTAATTGCTTTTAAATTTATTTTTCGATATTATTAATCGGTTGATTCTACTGAACATTAATTTATTTTAATAATTTAATATTTTAATAAAATAAGAAACAAGGCAGAGCGACTTTTCATGAATCAACATGCAGTGTTCAACACCTGTTGCCGTGACGTCATCGTCCCTCCTCGTCTCCCATCTACATGGCTTTATCGCGGGAATTTAACCTGTTTTAAATTGGCTTGAGACTTTTGGCTTTTTCCAAACCGTCTCAACACACACACACACACACACACACACACACACACACACACACACACACACACACACACACACACACACACACACACACACACACACACACACACACACACACACACACACACACACACACACACACACACACACACACACACACACACACACACACACACACTGCCACGTTCGCCGTGGTCGTTCGCTTAATATTTATTAGTTTACTATTAAAACTCGCTGTACTCACACCACCGCAAGGGCGAACCACCTTTCAGCTTCGAACTAACGCGGGCAAGGCCAAGATGCTTACTTTTACCTTTGATACAATCAAAGATATTGCAATCCTTGGCTCTAGTAAGTATGAGCTTGTCCTCATAAACTTACTAATTTTTAATATACGCAAAATTCCCTGAATTTTATCTCAATGCTCGATTATTTAACTCTTTCTCTTAAGTAACACTCTCTTTCTCTGGGGAAGTGCCTTTTGGAAGAAATCGGCACTTAAGTTCTGATGATAATTTCTTTAAAATTTCAAATTATATTTAACCAGAGCACACATAAAATATTTATCATAAACAAGGTTATTTGCATGTACAGAATGGATAAATAGAAAACACAACAAATTTTAGAAACGAATTGCGTATATAATCTTTCTTTTAAAACAATTAAAAAGCAATTTCAAAATTTATCTCACAACAAAGTTAATTAAACAACAACAAAACAATTTAAATATTTCACAAAATCAAAATAGAATATTTCTTATATCCTAAAAAAAAAAATGCTAGACTTTTCAGACAGAACCACAGACAGTTTTTCCTGTACTGAAAAAGTCGTATTTAATTATTAATTATCTATAACACCAAAGCAGAGATTTAAATAAATGAATTTAATTTTTATTTATTCCCCAAATGAAGTTATATTTAAAATGAAGTTAATATTGGCGAATTATTCCTTAAGCTTATGATACCTTCGCACTTTATATGAAGTTCTTGTTGATTTATATTGATTCTATATTCTAAACAAAATGAAAACGCTTGACTTTTCAGACAGAACCACAAACAGTTTTTCCTGTACTGAAAAAGTCGTATTTAATTGTTACTTGTTTTCAACATTAAAGCAGAAGTATAAAAATGAATTTAATTTTTAATAATTCCCCTAATGACGTTATATTTGAAATGAAGTTAATATTTGCGAATTATTCCTTAAGTATAAGATACCTTCACACTTTATTAGAAGTTCTAGTTGGATTTGGAATTTGTTGTATAATTAGGCTGATGTTGATATGATATTTTCGATCCAGAGTCTGTAAACTGCTATGTAGTTGAATGCTGGTCTCGAATTCTTCTAAGTTGCCTTGAAGTTCGATAGGAGTAGAAATTATTCTAAGTCCAGTTAAGTAGAGTGACAGTTGAATTTTCCTCTCAGCTAGGAGTCTGTAGCAGAAGAAACGTCCACCTTGCGTCGATTCCAAATCAAAAGTAACCGTCTTTTGACGGATAAATTATGGTCTCCCTTTCCGTGGGAAATAATGCACTTCCTGGAGCCAATTTTCCTCCCTTTTAGGGAAAAAGGTATTTTCTTCTCATTACGTGTTTTCAGGCCCTTTTGGTCCGAAATATTTACACTATATATTTGATTAGTCATATTTTTTGACTAATGAATAGTTTTCTTCCTTTATTATTAATTAAAACACCTTTTAATTAATAATTTATTGTATTTATTCTTCAACGTTATCTGTGATCCAAGTTGGCAATATGATGTTTCAGACTTTAGATTCCTACTGAGGGTGCGCGCGCCACTTTACACTTTTTGCATGAAAATTTCGACTTTGGTCGTTTTTTCGTTCAACTCGCTATAACTTTCGAACGCTCGAACCGATTTTAAAGTTCCTTTCGGATTCTTCTTCCTCTCCATCTTGTGGGTCTTGTGGAACTTGATTCATCGTTCTACTGCGCTTCGTTCGCGAGTTATCGCCCTTTTCCCGAAATTCCATTTTTCTTCTTTTCAAATTTTGAGATAAGTCCTTTCTCAAAATTCTTTTGACGAAATCTTGTTCCTCTTCTACTATGACGAGAAACTCTGTTTGTACTTTTCACGTAGCTCGCTGGGTTCTCGAGTTATACCACCTTGAAGTCCCAAAGTTTTTATCGTATAAGTTTTTGTTCATAAAAACCCCCCCATTATATATTATCATTTCTGCTTTGATGTTTTACAATTTTACATAATAGATATCTATAATTACAATGTTATTTCTCCCCTTTAACTTCAAATTTAACCGCTTTTGGGCTTTAAAGTTTTACTTTTTGTAATTATTATATCTCCCTTATTTAATTTTCAAATTTGATTCTAAGTACATATTATTGTGCCCTATTGTGGTCTCTTCAATAGTACTTATTATTATTTTTTAAATAATCCCCCCTTCAACTCAAAAATTCCAAAAAACTCCCCAAGAATGACTTTCTAAGTCCATTCTCACCTGTTAATTATTATTAATTCATATTTTTTATTTATGATTATTGTTAGTTCCCCTTTGAGTTATGACTCTATGTTTTTTGAATTTTGAATTTAAGTTTTTTCCAAATATTAGGTTTTTGAGCCAGTTTAAAAACATGAATAACTTTTTTTGTTTTAATTGCTTTTAAATTTATTTTTCGATATTATTTATCGGTTGATTCTACTGAACATTAATTTATTTTAATAATTTAGTATTTTAATAAAATAAGAAACGAGGCAGAGTGACTTTTCACGAACCAACATGAAATGTTCAGCACCTGTTGGCGTGACGTCATCGTTCCTCCTCGTCCCCCATCTACATGGCTTTATCGCGGGAATTTAAACTGTTTTAAATTGGCTCGAGACTTTTGGCTTTTTCCAAACCGTCTCAAGATGATAGCCTTTACTAACCTAAAAAATGTTTGAATTTTAAAAAGAAATAATACGATAACCTATAAAAAATTATTTTTCCTCTGAATTTAAATATGGTTGTGTTAATTTACATGTCGTTTACAGAGAAAGCTATACTGTTATATAGAAATAAAAGATTCAAATCCTTATGATGAGCCAAATATTTCTCTTGGAGGGAAAACTATGTGTAAATTACGAAAAGAAAACAGCAGAGAAATATCAAAACACATGTGTAAGTAATAAATATTTATATTTTGAGATATTGATAGAAAAATAAAAAAAAGGTAATTGTGACTGAAAATGTACGTTCTGTACAATAGTAAATCAGCGCCTAATTCAGCTGAGACAGGTGATTGAAATTTTGACTCTCTATATAAATATTATCTTGGAAATATCTACATTAATAAGGTCTTACTAAATCTATATCTTGAGATTTATAAAAATTGTAATATCCTTTTTTTAAGTAAAACTCATTGAGCAGAAAAATGTTTGTCTGAAATTAATAAAAGATGAATTTAATACTGTTCTGATTTACTTCTTAAAAGATCACCAATTTAGTTAATATAAAACCGTTATTTTTTGTTATCACTCTATTTTTTTAACCAAAATAGCTTTCTTTAAAATACACCGATCAAACGTTGTGTCATTCCTAATACTTATTCTTAAAAAATAATTACTTTACATTATTCAGCCCTCCTTGGAGATTTAGATAAATATCAATAATTTTGTAGAGCAGCTACTGTAATCGCATTAAAATTTTGATATTTTTGGGTAAATTGTTTTTCAGTTAATTAAAAACTCCTTTCAGACTGACTGCTAGTTAAACGGACACGAAAATAAACACATTTTAACTAAAAACGAAAAACTTCAGTAACAGTTGAAAACAAAAAAAAAAAGTGTTTTTTTTTTTAAATCGAATGCCATCAAATACTAGTTTTTTTTTATATAAAATAGATTTTGTTTAATGTATTGTCCAATTATTGTGGTCTATTAAACATGTATTTATAATTTGATTTCGTTCACGAAATATAAAATTAAAAGTTCAATTTGAAAATGAAATGAATTAAATATGAATAGTATTTGTTTTTAATGTAATATTTATTCATTTGTCTCTTTACTTTCTAGGGAACAGCAGAGTTAATATAGGTGGACCACCTGGTGCTGCTGATTTCGTGGTCAGCCGCAATAATTCCTTTTGGAAATACCTAAATAACATAAAATTTAAATATACGAAATTAACATAAATTTGATGCTGTTTATAATACTTCATCTTCACATTACTAGTAAATTGTAATATGAAAGCTATTACACCTTTTTGTTCCAATTCATCAAAATGATAATCCTTTACAAATATAAAATATTCTATAATGTCACTCAACAACAATAATAGTCATCTAAAATAATGCCGCATATTCTAAAAGAAACTAGAGTACTTAAAACATAGAATATTTATTTGATTTTCCTTATGAAATACTACAGACCTATTTAGAAATTAGTTCATTCTTAAGTTGATTAAAAATGTTGAAAAATGTTCAATGTGTCAGTTGTTTGTATTAAACGAGACTAATACATAAACTCAACTTTGTTTTTATTTATCCATATTCTAATATTGCCTTATTCAGTATATTTCTCATTTGGACTTACAAAGCAATAGATATAAACTGCCGGCTGTACATATTTCTTGAGCAGTGAGGAGTTATTGTCACAGGTCAAAGCACGGTTCAAGGTCACAGGTTTATACCACGTGCTTCATGTTAATCGAAGCGTGAAAGAGAATTATATGGTTTTAAATTAGTCATCAGGTCGAGTGATAATTAATTGACCTCGAATTTGATGAAGTTCATTAGTTTGGAAATATACGGGTTCTAAATTAAATGTACGATTCAATCGTTATCGCAAAAATAATAAAATACAAAGAAACTAATATACAAGTACGAATCAGAAGTTATTTCAGTTTTGTTTTGTGTATAAATACCGTTGTTTCTGAACACGATGTCATTCTGTGATAAAACATATCTGCCTGTGATACTTCTTTATTATTTTCAGAAACTAACAACGTACTTCAAATATTCAGGTAAAAAATTACAGGTAACAACGTTACATATTAATTATGAAAAACGATTAAATATTCCTGTTTGCAAAGATATATATATATATATATATATATATATATAATAATTTTTAAATAATACCTAATTTAAATTTTAAATTCTTGTTACGTCACAATTGTACAACCTACTATTTTGGATATTAATAGATAAGTTTTAAATACCGATTTATATTATTAAAACAATCCATTATTATTCTCATTTTTTTAAAGTTTAAGTAATTAATTAAACATTGTTATTTTTTTCTAGTAAAATGGAGGATAAATTAGGATTTTTGAACTTAGCAAAAACTTATTTCCATATCATATTAAGCGGCATTTTTACATTTATGAAGTGCATAAATTATATTTGACCAAAACAATAATAGTCAGCTATTGGTTAACACAGATGTAATTATTATTATCCCAAATAATTGTCATGGAAAATTTTCACTGCAGTCTAAACTAGTGTTTATAATATTTATATATATTAGTTGGAATGAGCAATAAGAAGTATAGTGGAAATGTTGGTATATTACTTTTCTATCATTTTAATCAAAATTTATTAGTTATAAAATATATAAGATGCACAAATAATATGTGAAATTATAAAATATCCTGAAATTGTAGAATTACATGTAATATGTGATACTGTCAGAAATGAAGGAGGATTTGACTCAATGGAATGTAATATTGAAATATTTCATTAATTTGTAATGTTGTAGATGGGATTATTTCGGTATAATGTAGAAGTATATCACTTTTTTAGCAATATAGTTCGAAATGTAAATTGGTAATTATACACCATCGACCCTTTGTATCTCACATGAAAGGGGATTTTTATATCTTTTGGTTTTTGGAATCAGTTCTCATGTTTAGGGATGAATACTGTTGATACATGGATTGTCATAAAAGAGTATATACAATGATTTTAATTGAATATTTAATATGTAATGTACGTATTGAAGAAAAATCACAACTTAAATTTTAGTGGCTATAGATTTTAAATTTAATTTTCAGAATTACTTCTGCTTTCACCAAATTGGTTTGATTTCTTTGACATAAATAGTAAAATATTTTCTACTTTCACCCAAACTTCTCATTGTTTAATTCAAATTATAAGTGTATTGTTACACCAGCAAAACAAAAAAGGTGAAATCAAATACAACTAAAAATAATAATTTAAAAAAAATTTAGTCCTTGAAATTCTTCTGATTTAAGTGATGTTGAATTTGATAAACTATTTAACGTGAAAAATAAACACAAAATGTAAAAGAAAAGATGTAGTTGTTAAACAATCACTGCACATAAATTCTGAAAAATAAGGAAAATTCCTGAAGAAACTGAAGATTTATGTACCAAGTGTGAATGATTTAAGAAATATACCTTAGAAGCAGTATTGAACAAAAGTGCATAAAAAAGCTAATTTTTTTTTTAGACGGCAAAGTAAAATATCCAGAAGAAATATCATTAAAACAATACATGATATATTAATAAAAGTCGTTAACAAACTTTCAAAAATTCTAAATGTTGATATTGAAGTTGATAAACAAAATGTAGAAAATGTGTATTTTTTTAAATGTTTGATATTTTCCTCAGTAGAGTTTAATTAGAAAATGCCTCTAAGGGTAACTTCAAAACGTTTATTTAAAAATAAATTAAGTGGGATTAAAAATGTTTGTTTATTATTAGTATATTAAATAAAAAATTTTAAAAAATATTGAAATTTGTCTAGGACAGTATGATATATTGCAACTTAATATGGTAATTGAATTTGTTTATGTTAAACCATTCACAAATAAAATACAAGATAGTCGTTTTAAAACAAACAAAAAATAGTAGTCTTCAGATCCACAAAACAAGATAATAATTTTGAAGTTGCAATTTAAAAATCTGAGAGGAGTCAAAATATTAAGATAAAAGTAGTGGTTGGACATTCAATAGATTTAATTTCATTACGCTTTATCAAAAACTTCCTCTAACTGAGAGGAAATTTGTTTTTACCTTTTATTTTATTTTATCAATAATTTCTCCTTTAAAAATTAATAATATCAAAAATATAATAAATTAATATTCCTTAAACTTGGAGTTAGTGAATTTAAAAAAATCCAAATTGATTGTAAAATTTATAAAAAACATACACCCTCTCTCTCTCTCTCTCTCTCTCTCTCTCTCTCTCTCTCTCTCTCTCTCTCTCTCTCTCTCTCTCTCTCTCTCTCTCTCTCTCTCTCTCTCTCTCTCTCTCTCTCTCTCTCTCTCTCTCTCTCTCTCTCTCTCTCTCTCTCTCTCTCTCTCTCTCTCTCTCTCTCTCTCTCTTAAAAACGGAGTTGGGGTCGTATTCTTCATGAAATTTGTTGTACAGTTGAGTGGTTATAAAAATGTTCAACAAACCACCTACCGTAATATACTCACCATTTAATAGAACAGGAAACCATAGCCTTGTGTAGGCTATGGGTTAAGTGGAAGAGAGGACCTGATGGTCATAACTTCGCCCAGAATAAAGGCTCAAATCAATCAATCAATCAATCTCTCTCTCTCTCTCTCTCTCTCTCTCTCTCTCTCTCTCTCTCTCTCTCTCTCTCTCTCTCTCTCTCTCTCTCTCTCTCTCTCTCTCTCTCTCTCTCTCTCTCTCTCTCTCTCTCTCTCTCTCTCTCTCTCTCTCTCTCTCTCTCTCTCTTATAAAAACGGAGTTGGGGTTGTATTCTTCATGAAATTTGTTGTACAGTTGAGTGGTTATAAAAATGTTGAACAAACCACCTACCGTAATATACTCACCATTTAATAGAACAGGAATGCTTCAGAATATTGCAGTACGACTTGATGATCGGAAGAGTCAAATGATAAGCATCAGAGAAGAATTTATTTCATTTATACTATGCTTGAAAAGCACTTCTAGCTAGTCGTAGTTTTCAATTTCAATAATAGTGTGAAATATAGCTTCCCAACATCCAGTTCGGAGGTTAACAAGGAGAAGCAAGAAATGTTTAGAATTTTTAGGTTTAATTTTAAATAAAAATATGTTGCAAATAGATGAAACATTAAATTTAATAAGAGTTACTGATTTATAATATCTTATAAATCAATCGGACGAACTAAAAACATGTGGAGAAAATTATGAAATTATTATCTCAGTTCATCAAAAGAATGTATATTATTATGCTGTACCTAGTAAGATTTATTTATATATATAGAGGAAAGATTTTTAACAATAAAATTATAATACTATAGTAGCACCCGATGATTAGCAATGCCATGTCTTTTCTTTTCGATGAAATACGTTTTGAAATATTTGGCATACTGTTTTGTGTGTTCGTTGAACCTATTGTAACAACGCAATAACAATTGTCATACTCATTTCGAGAATCCTTAAGTTAGGTTTTCATTTAAATTTGGTAATATTGGATGTCATGTTTAATTAGTAAATTATTTAAGGTAAAAACTACATCCAAAGAGTTTTTGTTTTTTTAACCCTTTGTAACAACATAGTAACAACTGCCATACTCAACACGAGAATCCTAAAGTTAGGTTTTCTCTTACGTTTGATAATATTGGATGTCATGTTTAATTAGTAAATTATTTAATTTGAGAACTGCAGCCAAACAGTTTTTTTGTTTGTTTAACACTTTGTAATAACGTAGTAACAACTGCCATACTCAACACGAGAATCCTAAAGTTAGGTTTTCTCTTACGTTTGATAATATTGGATGTCATGTTTAATTAGTAAATTATTTAATTTGAGAACTGCAGCCAAACAGTTTTTTTGTTTGTTTAACACTTTGTAATAACGTAGTAACAACTGTCATACTCAATATGAGAATCCTAAAGTTAGGTTTTCTCTTACGTTTGATAATATTGGATGTCATGTTTAATTAGTAAATTATTTAATTTGAGAACTGCAGCCAAACAGTTTTTTTGTTTGTTTAACACTTTGTAATAACGTAGTAACAACTGTCATACTCAATATGAGAATCCTAAAGTTAGGTTTTCTTTTACGTTTGATAATATTGGATGTCATGTTTAATTAGTAAATTATTTAATTTGAGAACTGCAGCCAAACAGTTTTTTTGTTTGTTTAACACTTTGTAATAACGTAGTAACAACTGTCATACTCAATATGAGATCCTAAAGTTAGGTGTTCTGATAATACCTACAAACTCACGTCGCGTGTGCTCATACTTATCTATTATTATTTTTTTTTATATACGAGTATAATACAGTAAATAAGCGGATAAGAGATCAATGTTTTACAATATGTTGATGTAGTATTATTATAATATAATATATAATAACGCTGTTATATATAATATTTAACGCATAATGCGTATACAGAATATTTAACATATAATGCAAATATGGAATATCTAACAATTTTTTAAAGGAACAAATTTACTTTGAAGATCTCAATTCTATTTGTTTAGACCACCATAATGCCTCGTCTGGTTTAATTTGTGTAGTTAAATATCTGGTAAATAAATCTATAGAAATTTGTTAATAACGTAACGATGGAAATTGAATCAATGATAAAGTACCTTTAATATCGAGTCTATTACGTTAAGTAAGTTATGGTTGGCAAACATAATTAACGGCGATCATTACAAAAATGGAAAGCTTTAGAGAAGCTATAACAATGTTAGGAAGCTAATGCACTTTAAAATACAAAATGTGGACATTTTGTTCAGTAGAATATTCCTGAATTATAACGCAAAAAGATAATGAGTTAACTTTTGATCCCACGAGGCATGTAATATATTTCTGTAGAGATTATTTTCTTGGTCTATATTCCTGGAAATACGTGATTGTTTCCTATTTTGGTGTCGCGGAATCTACCACAATCTTTATTTTGAGCATATTTAATTTTTTTCGAGAGCTGCCCGATTGAAAGAATGTTTGTTTGAATAAAATCAGTACTATGTACGATCATTTTTCGCCACTAATATAGTACCACGAATACAGATTAAGATAAAGGGTACTGGTTTCTGAATAACGTTTTTCAAACTCAATAGAATTAATGTCACAGCCGGAGCATAGCGTTCTTAATAAGATTTATGGTCATCACTTCTAGTTTACCACTTTTTTATATTCAAACTATAGCTAATGTGTAACAAGTATGCAAAGTAGACAAACCGAAACTGCAATGTTCTTTATTTATCATCTACGTTTTTTAATTCACCATTCGTCATTTTGGTAGTAACACCACACATGTAAACATTTTGAGAAGAACCTGTGTTAGTCGAAACGCTGCATACATTTCCGCCTGTCTTGTGAGTAAAAGGTGGTGTTTCACAGTAATTTGAGATTCGCCAAAATTACAAGGTTTTGGAAGAACTTGAGATACTTCTTCTAAAAGTATGTTAGTTTCTGTTATATATTAAAAAAAAATAATAATAATAATTGGTCGGCAATAAAGTGTGGATGATTGTCGCGGATTTTGTCAAATAATATTTTGGCGTCACTCAACCTCAATGGAACAAATGAAAATACAAACAGAAACTCATCAGTAGCATCAGAGTTTTGAAATATCTGTAACCATCACATCCCCATTTGTTAATGTATGTGAAGGACGAATTAGAAGGTACGTTTTATAAACATAATTTTGCGCTTCAATTAAACGTTAAGTAGTTTTATTCAATATGACTTAAAGTTTAAATTCGGAACGAGCTTCTGTCACAGAAATATGTTTATCTCAAAGAAAACTAAAAACGAAAAAATATAATGAAATAATAAAGACGTAATCACAATATAGATGTACTGTTCCCGTAACGAAATATTGTGCAATAAAATCACTTCCATTCTTGTCCAATTTTTTTATCACTATAATAAATCGATATAATATGTCTTTTCTTTTCATAGTTTAGTTTAGAGACTTTTATAGTCCGAATAAAATACCACATTTTAACGTTTTGAGCAAAACGCGATTGTGTATAATAATAATGTCATTGATTATTTAATATAATTTTTGGTAAATAAAATTTGATGTAAACTTCTATAAATGATACTTATTTATGCCAAATAGATACTTATTTATGTTTGTTTAACGTCAAATATTTACATAATGATCTACAAATAATACTATTTTAGATACTAATTGCTAAACGTATAACAAAAGCTTTCAGCTTAGTTTCATTAGTTTTTTTATAATATATGTAAAATTTCATCACACGTAAAGTATTAGTAGTTTAAGGTTAATTTTTATTATTCTTAAACGAGATTCGTGTGCTTTATAAAAGTCCTTTTTGTAAATAATCAGCGTTTATTACACATATGGTTTTCTATTTACGGTCATTAGTAAATAGTTTTTTTCAAAACATCTTTCGAATTTGGACGTTACCAGAAGAAATATAATTGAGTACAAAATATTGATAATTAAATAAATCAATAATCAGTAAATATTTTATTTCATTTAACGAATTGACAACGAGCATTTTATTTCAGGTATTTTTTTTCAAAAAAGTTTTATTTTCGGATTAAAAAATGGTAAGTCCTTTTACCCATGAGAACGGAAACACTGTTGATGAGTGAGTTTATGTGGGGTCAAAATTTAAAAGTTTATTCAATTTCTCAATACCAATAATAAATAATTATATGAGTTTTAATGTATAGAACACACACACACACACACACACACACACACACACACACACACACACACACACACACACACACTGAGACGGAATGACAAGGTCATTAGTCTCATGTCAAATTTAAAAGCGAGTTAAATTGCCGCGCTAATCAAGATAGAGTGGAAACGAGGTGGGGCGGTGACTTCACGCCAGGTTAAGAGTGAATCTTGCCTGACCAGACATGAAAATCCAAACTACTGTAGTTCCTATTTTATTAAAAAACTAAATTGTTAATATAAATAATTATTCATTAGAGTCAACCGACTAATAATATCAAAAAATAAATTTAAAATCACATAAAACAAAAAAGTTATTCAAGTTATTAGAAGGGCTCAAAAACCTAAAATTTGAAAAAGGGTAAATCCAAAATTCAAAAATCGTAGAGTTATAACCAAGTGGGGAAGTAATAATAATCACAAATAGAAGATAAGTAATAATAATAATAAACAGGTGAGAATGGACATAGAAAGTCATTCTTGGGGAGTTTTTTTGATTTTTAAAGTTGAATGGGGGATAAATATAAAAATAATAATAATAATAACAATGGAAGAGACAACACTAAAGAACTATAATAAGCAATTAGATTCAAATTTCAAGTTAAAATGGGGAAAATAATAACCATAATAATAACCAAAAGTAAAACTTTAAAGCCCAAAAGCGGTCAAATTTAAAGTTAAAGGGGAATTAAAAGTATATAACAATGTGTATTTAGTTTATAAAACTGTAATGCAACAGAGCAGAGATGATAATAGATAATGGGGGGTTTTTATAAGCAATAAACATGACGACAAAAACTTCTGAACTTCAAGGACCAATAACTCAAGAGCCAAGCGAGCTACGTTAAAAGCCCAAGAAGATATTTTCGTCATAGAAGTTGAGGAACAAAGTGTATTCAAAAGAATTTCGAAAAAGGACTTATATCGGAAGTTCAAAAGTGTAAAAACAGACTTTCGATAAAAGTACGATAACTAGCGAACGGAGCATACGAAAACGACGAATCGAGTTCCACAAGACCCACAAGATGGAAAGGAAGAAGAATGCGAAAGGAACTCGACGATCGGACTAGCCGTTCAAAAGTTAGAGCGAGTTGTTCGAAAAAATGTCCAAACTCAAGATTTACAAGAATGAACAGGCAGAGTGACTCGCGCAGCTTGACGTCACGGTACAGCTAGTGGACTTTGTATGACCAACCGTCAATACAGTGAACACTAAATAATACAACAATTGAATTATCTATTAAAATATTTTTTAATAGAAAATAAAGAAGGAAAACTATTCAATAGGTAAAAACTATACCTAGTTAAATTTGTAGTATAAAAATTTCAGACCAAAAGGGCCTGAAAATACTAAAAACAACGAAGAGACATTTCTTCGCAAAAGGGAGGAAAAGTGGTTACCTTTTGTGGGAAAATTCCCACAGAAAGGGAGACCGAAAATTATACGTCGTAAGACGGGTACTCTTGTGGTAGATTCGAAGCGAGGAAGACGTATCTCTTGTAGCATACTCGAAGCGAGGAAGACGTATCTCCTGTACCAGACTCCAAGCAGAGAAGAAGCCCATTAGTCACTCTACTAAATTCAACTTAGAAAATTTACAACTCATTTCGAACTTCAAGGCGACTTAGCAGATCGAGATAGAGACCAGCATTCAACTATTCAGCAATCTACAGGACTTGGACGGAAAACAACTCATCGACATCAGACAACAACTTTAACAACTAACTTCAAAATCTACGAGAGCTTCATATTGAGTGTGAAAGTACAATAGGTCTAAGGAATAATTCGCAAATATTAAAATGATTTTAAATATAACTTCATTTGGGAAATTGATAAAAATTAAATTCATTAATAAAATCTCTGCTTTTGTGTTATAAATATTTAAAAATTAAATACGACTATGTCAGTACAGGAAAAACTATCTTTAGTCCTTGCAGGAATAGTCTAGCTTTTTCATTTGCCTTAGTATATAAGAAATATTCTGTTTTGACTTTTTGTAAAATATTTTGATTGTTTTGTTTTGATTGATTAATTTTGTTGTGTTACAAAGATTTTAAATTGTTTTTAAATTGTCTTTAAAGAGAAATAATATACACAATTCGTTTCTCAAATTTGTTTTGTTTTCTATTATCCATTCTGTATATTCATATTACTTTGTTTATGATAAATGTTTTATGTGTGCTCTGGTTAAATATAGTATAACATTTTAAAGAAATTATTATCAGAACTTAAGAGCCGATTTCTTCCAAAAGGCACTTCCCCAGAGAAAGAGAGTGTTAATTAAGAGAAATAGTAAATATATCGAGCATTGAAATAAAATTCAGGGAATTTCGCGAATATTAAAAGGTTGTAAGTTTATGAGGACAAGCTCATACTTACAAAAGCCAAGTAGTGTAATATCTTTGATTAAAGAAAAAGTAAAAGTGAGCATCTTGGTCTTGTCCGCGTTAGTGCAAAGTTAGGTGAGAACTCCCGACGGAGGCGGTTGTAAAGCGAGGTTAAAGGGTCGCGAGAATTACGGTTCACAAAAACGGTCGCGGGGTTTACGTGGAAAGTAGCGTTCCAACAAGGGGATCGAACTCGCACGAAGATGATCGAGAGCTTACGTTGCAACACACACACACACACACACACACACACACGCACACTGGCGCGTATGCGCTGCTGACTTCTGTTGCAAGTTCGAGCTCCACGTTGGAACGTCACTCGCCGCGTATGCGCTCGTGACTTTGGATCGTGCCTTCTGTTGCAAGTTCGAGCCCCTCTTTGGTTCGTCACTTGCCGCGACCCTTTGACGACTTTTGCTAGCCCTTTACTCACGCGACTCTAAGCTCGCTTTACAACGTCCTTCGTCGGGAGTTCTTGTCTCTATACAAACGCGGACAAGACCAAGATGCTCACTTTTACCTTTTTTTTTTTTTTAAATCAAAGCTATTGCAAATCTTGACTTTTGTAAGTATGAGCTTGTTCTCATTAACTTACAATTTTAAATTTACGAAAATTCCCTGAATTTTATTTTAACGCTCACTGAATTTACTACTTTCCTTCTTACACTCTCTTTCTCTGGAAGTGCCTTTTGGAAGAAATCGGCTCCTAAGTTCTGATAATAATTTCTTAAAAATTTCATATTATATTTTACCAGAGCACAATTATAATAATTATCATAAATAAAGCAATGTAAATACACAGAATGGTTAATGAAAAGAATCAAACTCGAGAATAAAATTTTATGTATTATCTCTCTTTAACACAGAGTAAAACTATTTGAAAATTTTATGACACAACAAATAAACAACAAGATATGACACAAATAATCTAATAGAAATCTCTTATATACTAAGAAATTTAAAAAAAAACTAGACAATTTCAGCTAGGACTACAGATAGCTTTTCCTGCACTGAAATAGTCGTATTTAAGTTTGAAATATTTGTTACACCAAAGCAGAGTGAACTTTTTTTACTGAAGTTACTTTTTCTAAATTTCCCTAATGAAATTATTATTAAAATGAATTTACTAGTTACGAATTATTCCTTAGACTTAGTGTACCTTCACACTAATCATGAAGCTCTCGTAGATTTGAAGTTATTTGTTGAAATCGTTTCTGATGTCTCTGAGTTGTTTTCTCTCCAAGTCCTGGATATTTCTAAGTTGTTGAATGCTGGTATTAATCTCGAATCCCTGCTAAGTCGCCTTCAATGTATATGAATCTTCTTGCAGTTCAACGTTAATTAGTTGAAATTTTTCTAAGTTACTTTTGATTACTGATTGAAATATTTAAGTTAAAAATTTACTAAGTTGAATTTAGAATAGTTTAGTAGAGTGACTAAAGCAACGTCTTCCCTGCTCGGAGACTGGTACTAGAGTATACATCTTACGACAGACAATTTTGGTTCTCCCTTTCTGTGAGAATCTTCCCTCAAAAGGTAACCACTTTTTCTCCCTTTCATGAAGAAATGTCTCTTCGTTGTTTTTCGTATTTTCAGGCTGTTATGGTCAGAAATTTTTATACTACAAACTGTACTAGGTATAGTTTTTACCTATTGAATAGTTTTTTTCACTATTTACCTATAAAAATCCTTTTAATAGATATTTTGATTGTTGTATTATTTTTCCTTATCTGTGATGACGGTTGGTCATGCGAAGTCCAATTGCTGAACTGTGACGTAGAGCTGCGCGCTCGACTATTCTTGTTAATTCCTGCAAATTGTGATTTTGAACATTTTTACGAACAACTTGCTGTAACTTCTGAACGGCTGGTCCGTTGTTATTATCGGTGCTCTTCAATTGTTATTATTATTATTTTTTACTTTATCCCCCCTTCAGCTTTAAAAACTTAAAAAACTCTCCAAGTATGACTTTCGAAGTCCATTCTCCCTGGTTATCATTATTATTGTTTATTTTTTATTTCTGATTATTATTACTTTCTCTATTGGTTATGACCCTATGATTTTTGATTTTTGAATTTCCCCTTTTTTTAAATTTTAGGTTTTTGAGCCCTCCTAATTTCTTAAATAACTTTTTTGTTTTAAATGATTTTAAATTTATTTCTTGATATTATTAGTCGGTTGACTCTACTGAATAACTATTTAATTTGATATTTTAGTTTTTTAATAAAATACGAACTACGATAATTTGGTTTTCACGTCTGTGCAGACAAAATCCCCTCTCGCCTTGCTTGACGTCACCGCATTATCGCATTCCCACTTTATTTTGTTTAGCGCGGCAATTTAAATGGTTTTTAAATTGAACATGAGACTAATGACCTTGTCATTCCGTCTCATTATCTCCCCTTTAAAACACAAATTTTCGGTTATTTGAAAAATTCTGATTTTTCATTTTAAACTAAAATTTTTGTGTTTTAACTGTATTTTGCTAATTTTATTTTTCAATCATCTTATCTCCTATTTTAAATCATTTCTTCCTTACTATAAATCAATACTTACTCTAATCAATATTCATCATCTCATTTTACATCGTATATATCAAATTTTTATTACTTATCATTTTTATTCATCGTACTATTTAAAATTTATTCAAAATCCTTTAATAATTAATCATTTTTTACATTTATACATCTTATCCTATAATCATCATTATTCTCCTTTAAAATCCACATCATAACATATTATACACAAATTTATTTATCTTCAAAAAACATCTTATTATTCATTTTACATATATATTTCTTTGTTCATTTTATAATACAAACTGTTCATTTTAGTCCTTGGTTTGCTTTTACAGCTGCTTTTCTGAAAGTCTTTGTTTTGCTGTAACTTAAACTCTAAAACATACACAAATACATACACAATTTTATCTACAGGAATAATTCGTATTTTCCCCATAAATAACCCTGCTTCTGCCTTGGTGATGCTAAAACTATCTCTTCATATTTTAACTAATAACTACAACGACTTTTCAATTGAAGTTAAAAGAAAAAAAAACTTTTTGAATAATATTAACTCAATAATAAAAACAACAAAACACACATTTATTCGTTTCATTCATTCATCTCCCTCCAGCTAATTATTCTGGACACCTGCTCGACAATGTTTGCTTAGGATCATCCGGTCTCGTCTCACCCTCTTGCTAATTATTATGTTATGTTTACGCAGCTGTCTGCCGGACATCCACTACCGTTAAACATTCCTTCTCCCTTTAAACTTTGGCCTGCCTGTGGAATGCGACAAGTCCCTTCCGGCTAACCTTGACCTACTCAATGCTTCTTGCATCTAGCTGATTTACCGTTGTTCATTTTTTATCCTAATTTAATTTCTACACATCTTTATTTATCAATTCTACGCTTTGATTATGACTATTTATGAAACTTTCTCAACTACTTTTCTCCTTCATTTTAAATTTCACTTTAGGCCTTTCTCTTTTCATCTTACACTTTACTCCATCTTTAAACTTAACTTTCGTCCGTCTGTCTTCCCTCTCTCCCTGTCTACACCTCAGTATGTCACGTTCATTTTGTTTTTCTACAGGTTCCTCCATTTTGATTTTTCTTACCCTCTCCTTATTGATTATTACGTCAAATTCGTTTAGTTCAAATTTTTCGTCGATTTCAGATTTATTATGAACGTCGTATTTAGTTTTAATATTTTTTACGTCGATTTCTGCCTTTGGCACAATTTTATTTATTTTAACTCCCTTGCTACCTTTAATCTCCGCTATTTTAAGCCCTTCATCTTTATTAATTATTTTGTTTCCTTTATTCTCCGCTATTTTAAGCTCTTCTTCGTTTTTGAACAATACACTTTTTCTCCTTGTCGATTTATTTATTGAACTGAACTTATTTCTCCGCTTTTTGTCACTATCGGTAAAGTCACAATTAAGTCTAGACACGTCCTTTGCCTTTGTTTTTAGCTCTGCCGGCTTTTTGGCAGCTAACATATAAGCCCCTGTTTCCCGCTTATACGAATTTGGGTCGCCTTTTTCTGCAGCTGACTTCTCCACCATTTTGTTGGTTTCGTCGCCATTTTGTTGTAATTTCTGCAACTCATTTCTACCCAATCTTATTCCATCTCCCTTTAGGAAATCCACCACAATAAACTCATCGTCTTTTACCATCTGTAGAAAACCCCTCTCCATATTTATAAGACTACGATACTTGCACATTATATTACACCCCATTATTACCTTGCTTTCCAACTTCGGTACTACCATAAATATTTTTTTGACCATTTTATTATTTATCCGTACTTCTAACAATGTTTGCAATTTTATCTTTTGTCGTTGGCTTTTTAACGCCGTAACAATTTCTGTGTTTACCACTGGTAATTCCATGATTTTACTGTTCTTAACCTTTAACACTTTAAAAAAAAAATCTTCTTGAACACAAGACATTTGCGCTCCTGTGTCAATCGCCATATTTACTCTTATACTTTCTATTTCTACACTTATTTCTGGACATTTTTCATAAACTTCATTATTTAATTTTATATCTTTTCTTTCCTCCATTAAATCTTCCTTAATTTCCGTATTTAAAATCCCCAATTTTAATTTATTTATTCTCTGATCCCCCCTTTTATAATTGTTAAATTAGATTTTATCATTGATCCCAATTCCGTTTTCATTTTCCAATTTGTTCCAAACTTTTTGCCTTGAGATCTCATTATTTAGTTTTTTGTGACTTTAGGTGGGAATTTTTGGTTAGAAAGACCTGGGTTCTGAGGTCTCTGAGGTTGTGGTTTGTTTGGGTGTACAGCATAGGATCTAGGGTTAGGGTTTTGGATAGGTTTCGAAAAGTCTCTGTTTCTCTCTCTAAAATTTAGGTCTCGATGTTGTCCTTCCCTACGTTCGTAATTTTCTTGTCGTCGAACTTCTTTTGTCATTCCATCCACATTCTCAATAGTCCTTAAAAATGTAATCGCGTCTTCCAAATGTTCACTAGCCTTGCCAATGCACGCTAGTTGCACTTTCTGGTCGAAATGTCGCATTAACTAATAAATTAAAAATTCTTCTGGGATTTTTGGCTCTAAATATTCTGCTTTTTTCACCATTTTGCAGAAATAATCCACTCGACTCACGGTTCCGTTTGCATTATACTTATGGTTTTCAATTTGTTTCCTAATAATTTGCTGCGTTTGATAATCCCAATAATGTTCTAAAAACAATACTTTGACCTGACTATATTCTTCGGTTTCGCGTTTTATTATTTCCCACCATTCCATCGCGGCTCCTTTCAACCTCTTTTCTACTATTTTTAGTTTATCGTTCTCTTCCATCACGGGATTTATCTCTTGAAATAACTCTTCTACTTGTTTCAAAAATTGTACGGGATTGTCCCTCGTATTTCCCCAAAATTCGATTGTTTTTGTCTCTAAATTTGCCCTATCTAAATAAATCACATTTTTGGCACTACTACCGGTTTCTTTAATTTTTGCAACTTCTTTAATCTTAATTTCTAACTTTTTGACTTTCTCTCCAATTTCTTTGGTCGTATTTCCCTGTTCCTTAATACTGTCTGTCACTTTTTTAATCTCCCCTACACACTCTTATACTCTTCCTTCGCAAGCTTCTATCCGCCTGGTATTTTCGGCCATATTGCGATCAATGGATTCCTTAATGTCTTCTATATACTTTTCTATTTCCTGTTTTCGTGCTTCTTCCCTTTGGATCCGTTTGGCTTCCATTTCTTCCTCTCTCTTTCTCCTCTTGGCTTCTGTTTTGTCTCTCTCCTGCTTCCATTTGGCTTCCATTTGGATCTGCTTAGGTTCCATTTCTTCTTTTTCCTGCTTCCGGTTGGCTTCCAATTCCTCATCTCTCTTCATCCACTTAGCTTCCATCTCTCCGTCTCTCTTACTCCATTTGGCTTCCATTTCTTCTTTCTCCTGATTTCTTTCGATTCTTTCTTCTAATCTTCTTAGTTTGTCATCATCTTCCTTCTCCTTTTCTTTTCTCTGTTGCTCTGCTTTGTCCTGTTCTCTTTCTTTCCTTCTTCTTTCTTCCATTTGGTTTAAATATTTCACCAATTTTTGAATTTCAGTTTCCTCTTCTTGCGAACCTCCCTGTTTAGCTGGATCTTTTGCCGGTCCCATTTTCACTTACATTTGTTCACTTGTTTATTTAAAAAATTTAGTTTTTGATTTAATTTGGACTCTACTTTTTATTTATTATTAGTTTTACAATTTATAGACGATTGTGCATGTGTTATTCATTCAACAGGCAAGCCGACTTACTGGCCTTCTGATGGAGCAAAGGTTCCCGACTTAATTGATTTCTTCATAACAAAAGGTATATCTGATAATTACATCGAAGTATTCAATGTTGAGGATCTGTCATCAGATCATGTTCCCATACTAATGGTATTAAGTTTGACGATCATAAATAACAAGAAAAGGACAACTCTCACAAATAAATATACTAGATGGGAGGATTTTAGGAATGAATTAGACAATCAAATAGACCTAAGGGATAAATGTAAAACTACAGTGGATCTGAATTTTGAAGCAAGCAAGTTTGTAGATGCTATTCGTGGGGCTGCTAGAAATTCAACTCCAGGCCCCAATTCTTCTCAATACAAAGGTATATGCTATCCTCTTAAAGTCAGAGAAATGATAAAAGAAAGGAGGCAAGCACGTCGCATCTGGCATAAATCAAGAAACCCTGTTGACAAGAATAAATTTAACAGAATAAGTAATCAGCTTAACCGTCTAATTAAAGAAATAAAGAGGAGTTGTTTCGAGAGCTACTTGGAGGGTCTGTCGGCTGAAGCGGATACCAACTTTTCGTTGTGGAGAGCTACGCGTAGACTAAAGCGACCTACAGTTAGAATTCCTCCAATTAAAGATGAAGAAGGGAGGTGGTTACGGCGTGATGATGAAAAGACTGAATCGTTTGCTAAACATCTTTATGGAGTATTTAAACCACACGAGTGCCAGTCTGCGGATAATCTAACAAAAATGTATAAAAATGACAAACGTATCAAACTTACAACACCATTGGAAATTGCTCAGGAAATAGATAAATTAAATCCAAGAAAAGCACCAGGTATTGATGAAATACCATCAGTTATATTAAAGGAGTTGTCCCGAAAAAGTATAATGTTCCTTTCAAATCTGTTCAACGATTGTTTTGAACTTGAATTTGTTCCTGATTGTTTTAAGACAGCGAAAATTATTATGTTGCTAAAGCCAGGCAAGCAGGCTGAAGAAATAACATCGTACAGACCAATATCTTTACTTCCTACGGTAGCTAAACTCTGGGAGAAGCTCCTTTACAAAAGGTTGAAGCCATTTATAGAACTACCAGATCACCAGTTTGGTTTCAGAAACCAGCACTCAACCATAGACCAAGTCCATAGAGTTACTGCTATTATTGAAAGGGGATTTGAGGAAAAGCAATTTTCTTGTGCAGTCTTTCTGGACATTCAACAGGCTTTTGATAAGGTATGGCACGAGGGACTTCTTTTTAAGCTTAGCAGAGCGGTGCCGGGGAACTATTGCCGTCTTCTCAAATCATACTTAACTGACAGGAAATTTAGAGTAATAATAGAAGAATCTGAGTCAACTCTCTACACAATGAAAGCAGGAGTTCCGCAAGGTAGTGTATTAGGACCAATACTTTACCTGTTATACACAGCAGATATTCCAACTACAAATAAAACCACAATAGCTACATTTGCCGATGATACTGTCATATTGGCTGTGAATAAATCACATGCTGAAGCAATAGGAAACCTACAGTTGGCATTAAATAAAATAACTCAATGGACAGAAGACTGGAAAATTAAGGTTAATTAACTAAAATCTTCTCAAGTGACATTCTCATTGCGGCACATAGATCCAGGCTTTGGAGTTTATCTTAATAACAAACTAATCCCACAGAGTAAATCTGCTAAATATCTTGGAATGCATCTTGATGAACGTCTTACTTGGAAGCATCATGTATGTATGAAAGCAGACCAAATAAAACAAAAACTGCGCGATCTGTATTGGTTGATTGGACGAAGATCCCAATTGGCTTTGTATCACAAGATGTTATTATATATCTCAATTATTAGACCTATTTGGACTTATGGTGCAGAATTATGGGGATGTACGAAACCCTCAAATCAACTAATTATACAACGAATACAAAATCGTATTATTCGTACAATTACAAATGCAAGATGGTACCAAAGGAATGATGACCTTCATTCTGAACTAAACCTAAAAAGTGTGTATGAGGTAATTCAAGACTGCGCTTCTCGCCATGAAAAGAGACTTCATCGACATGTGAACGTGGAAGCTATCCAACTTTTAGACGTGGAATATGACAAAAGACGACTTAAGCGTCATAAACCGCAGGACTTAGTTATTATCTAGGTTTAATACATGTTATTTTATGTTATATGTATTACTTATTTAATCTATGGATTAAGATTGTAATAAAAAAAAATAAAAAAAAAAGTTTTACAATTTATTAAATTTGTCGTTGTAATTACCAGCACAACTTATTACTAACACACATATACATATAAATTATATCAGAACTCAATGATAGATATATAAACATTTATTACCACCATTTTGTGTAAACATTTATGAACTTAATACAAATAGCAAAGGGTAATTTTTTAAATCAATACCTAGTAGATTAATTCTATACTTCATCAAAGTAAATACATTTTAAAGATCCTTTTATTTACTAGTAAATCAACCGGTTCACTGTTACTGATCAAAGAATGTATTTAAGAACTTTAAACATCGCATTTCGTGAGGATATGTAAGTAGGCTATTTGTAAAAAACCTAGCCAATCTTTATTACAACTCTGCAATGAGGCAACCAATATTTTGTGTATTATGTTTTACGTTGTGAGTGCTTAGAAAAAACTTGATACAAAGTCACATTTTCTCATTTCAAAATATATATATATATATATATATATATATATATATATATATATATATATATATATATAATATGTATGTCCATTTAAATCACAACTGTGCTTAAAGTAATATTCCAAATTAAAAGAATATATCGATATTAAGCCCTGTTTTCTAGAAGAAACCAGCAAGACAGTATAAATTACCTTCGTTATTTATAGACTGATTTTAATCATATTTCTAAACGAGCGTTATTTGGGTGTGATGGAGAAATTCCAAAATTTACTACAATAATAAAATAAACTTTATCGATTCAAACCAAATGTATGTAAATATAACATGTTCATGTAATTTATTTTATTCCTGTAACTTAAATAATTAACAATGTTTGATTTGGGGACCTTATTGTACCCCAGTAGATATTTTGTGATATTCTGAATAACTTTAATTTAATGTTCACGTCATGTTGTAGTTAATGTATGTTACTAGTAAAACACAAAAATTTCTGTTATTGTTATTTAGAGATGCATTCCTAACCATAGTACCTGTTTTTAAATATCAGTGATAGTCTTACGTTCAGTAACGATTTACAAATAATGTAAAAATTTAATATGTTCTACATAATATATATCTTAAACACATAAATGCTTAAAACAGTTAGAGATATATTGAGAAACATATCTTCAATTATTGTTTAAACATTTGTGCACATCTAGAATCTACCGAATATTATATTCTATCATGTGGGTATTATACTTTAACGGGGGAGAAAGGACAGGTTAATTTATTGACTTAAAAAGTAATAGATATGATATTCCACTTAATGTTATAAAATATATTGAATTAAATCTTAAATTTTTTAAAGTTTAGGTCGCCTTAATTTCTCATAAATTTGTCCACGTACATGATGGTAGTAAAACCTCTTCAGTTGAGCACATTTAAAAATCGTAATTTTGTTAAAATGGTTTTCTATTCTTCTTATACAACGTCTAGTAGTATATCTTCAGATAAACGTAAATTATTGTATTATATTGTAATAAACTAATATTCCTATTATTCAAAAACAAATATATGCAACGGAAAATTAATTTTTTTCCTTATGAACATGACCAGGACTATTTAAGATGCGGCGATGAAAAAAAAATAATATTACGAGTTAAATCATTAACTAATTTTTAAATACTATATTTTATTTAATCCTGAGATCATTTATGTACAATCCGACATGAAATTCTAAATTACTTGTCTAAAATACAAATTGCATAAACGTGTATCACACAAATTGAACTATTACATGCAAATGTTCACAAGTTTGGATTCGACCATTAATTTTACAGATCGCTGAAACGATTTTGACTATAATACAATAATTCTGTGAAACATTTAGTCTGCACCAAACTGCAAAATATCTAAACCTCCAGTACACCATTCTTGGGAAGACTTCTGATAATAATTTACCAATCTTTCCTTATAAATAAGTAATTTGTTCCAAACACCTTCATCAAACTTAACATTTAATAGTCAATCGGACCAAAATCATTCTTGAGATAATGTATGGCAAACATACGTTATACAGATACGGATAGTCGATAGACATTTTAAATGGCGTATGTGCATTTGGCTTTCGGATGTTATTGTATTTCACGTTCACTGAAGGGTTAATTCACTTTGTTTGCAGAAGTCGAAGTCAGAGTCTGGCTTACTTTCTTGTTAGATGCAATGCACCTAGTAAGGCTAAACAGACTTGATCCCTTTTAAAGTGCTGGGCCTGTGTTCTCAGCAGTGTTATCACGTATTAAGAAAGAGATGGCTTACTTCATTTGCTTTTCTTATCATGTGGTATAAGCTGACTTGAATTGAAAAAAATTAGGTATGGAATGACCTGGACTGTTTTCAGATATTAATTCGTGTTGTATGACTTAAATATTAAATAGAATGTTAGAATGTAAATTCTAATTAAATCTTTACAATGAAAAGGAATATTATTCCGTGGGTGTAAATTACAAATATAGTAATTAAAAAATTTAATGTTTTGTTTATGTTTTTGAAACAAAGGTTTTGAATAAAAGGAAGATTATTCTAAAAGTATAATGTTCTCACCCTGCCAAAAGACAATATGTAATTCAAACGTTACAGTTGTAATGAATCCACTATTTCTCTTGAATTAATGGTACAACATTTAAAACCTAACCTTTTTAGTTTTACACTCGGAATTTATTCTATTCATTGATACAAGTAAACAAAAAAATGCACGAAAATTATCTACGTAGGAACTACAAATATATATTTAATAAATGTACGGAACCTTAAAACAACACTGTTATACGTGTTAATAATATGTAACTTAGAACCTAGATTTTACATATGTTTACGTCTAAATTAGTATTAAATGTGATGTTCCAATATATTTGTTATGCCATTATAACTATCCAGTGATTATTAATAATTAATGATGATTTTGTAGTTTAACCATTTTTGAAATATAACATTTTTACTACGAACAAAAAATTATACATGTGTTTGTACTAACATAAGTAGTAAATGTGAAATATAAATATATTTGAAATGTAATCAAAATTATCCTTTGACTAATAATGCGAATATATATATTTGTAGTTTAACCATTTTTTAAAGTTAAATTTCTATCATAACTTTATATTTTACACATTTTTGCACTTAAACCACTAATAAATATGAAACTTAAATACATTTGCTATGAAATAGTTACTACCGTGTGATTAGGAGAATTTGCATTTAATTTAAGGATCAAATATGAAGATGTGTAGTTCGTTTGTTGTCTTTCCAGAAAAATAAATCATTTTCTACAATTTATTCTATTATGTAATGTGAAGTCTTTGTTGTAAACAGTGATTAGTCAAACCATTTCTGTGATTAGTGATGGTAATAAAATGATAGCTGACTTTCTTTTGTGTAACAGTAAAATATTGTAAGTTTTTAAACAATAAATATTTTATGGCAATTTTATAAATCTTTGAAATATTCGAAAATGATATAAGTACTGCTCAGTATTAAAGATGAACAACTATTATTCAATGTGTTCATTTATATTTGTACAAATACTGTTGACTTGTTACTTCTCTTTTGGAGGTACGAGAAACTACTTAAATGGTGGTATTTTTATACTTATAGATATGGATTCTCTGACTTATATAGTTACTTTATTAGTTGTTACATTTATATTAATTCAAAAGTGAAAACTTGTGTATTTATAATAATTATTAATTATGTTAATTTTATGTATTTCTGACGGAAAGTGAGCATCTGTGTTTCTTTTACATAACTATATTTCTATGTTTCTATTTTCGTATTTTATGAGTGATGTAAGTTTTGTTTTTGTTCGTATTTTCTTCACTTTTCACAAATTTGGAGCTCTCCTTTCAAAGACGAAAAGTAGGGTAAAAGATTCTTAATAACATTATCACGAAAAGTAGGGTAACATTATCACGATAACAGAACATTTTGAATACAAAAAAAGAAATCTGTTAACTTTAACAAATAATCTGTAAAATATTCTAAAAGAATATTTAATAACACAATAGACATGTCTATTGGATGGGAGAAGCTAGCATTTTCGACCCTCTAACCGCGAAGGGGTTATTTCTAAATTTTCAATTATAAAATGACGCCATAAAAAAAAATTTCATATTTTCTCCTTTATAAATTCTCTTTTCTAAATTCAATTGCATAATATAAAAGTTGGCCAACCAAAATTGTTAAATGTAATACAGATGTTTATATATATATAACCATCTATATTATATTTAACAATTTTTGTTGGCCAAATTTTATATTATATATATATATATATATATATATATATATATATATATATACATGTGTACACTAACAAATTGTTATAAACCTAAGTTCGACCTAAGCTTCTAGTGTCATATCTTATTCTATGCACTGTTTTTGTATATTTGTCTAAGTTGTAATTTCTAGTTAATAAAAAAAATTAGTTATACTAAAGAAGGGTTTGATATATATTTTTTTACATATAAATATGTAAATATTGTTTTTTCATTAACTCAAAACTTTAGAATGTGCATATGGGGTTTGTCAAATTCTTAAAAATATATAATTTTTATAAAGGCATGTAATTAAATGTTTTTAATATAAAATATAAACGTTGTTACTATAAAACTCAGCAATTATTGTATTTAGAAGTAACCTATTTTTTTGGTTGGTATTGTAATTTTTGTGAATTACAAGCTCGGCTGCAATGTCTTGCAGTAAAAGGTAAGGTTATTGACGCTTTGCAGTGTGGCATGACCATTCCTCCCTAAGACCCAATAAGTGGTTTCAAAATCTAATAATTTTCCCCCAGTTTATTGGTCGTTTTGGGTTACTGTTGCAAAATTCTACAAATTCCAATACATACAATTTTAGAATATTTTACACTAGTGTAATTACTCTGTTTTTTAATAATATTTCACCAACTCTTATCAGACAGTTAATTTAGCCGCAACTCTCAGAAAAATGATGGCAAAACGAAAAAAACATATGTCTGGCTACGTAAGATTATAACTATAAACTTTTAGATACACATCCGGTGTAAATGCGTTTAATTTATTTTAGGAAAAATATAAGTTTATGAAAATGTTTTTCAATCTCTAGTGGTACTTAATATTCTGTGATGTAATTTCCGCATATAATATGTAATGCAAACGAAGTTTCTTCTTAGTATTAATTGTTTTTAAACCTTAATAATTTTTGTTAAGTTTCAGAGAGTTTAAACAATAAACAACAAAAGCAATATAAAATAAACAATTTCCATTTCGAGTCTCCTAAATATTCGAATCATTGGAATGATCACTCAATGAGACGATCAAATAATCATATTATTAAATCTGACTTCAACCATTTCCCTTCATTACAAATTTACACGGCAATGGCAATACTAATACTTGAAGAAAAAGCTGATGAACTGAAAATAAAAAAGCCCATTAGTCTTAGTCTATTCAAAGGCACAAATCATATAAAGGTACATTAAATCTTTTTAACCTAATTGAATAATCTTATAGTGTAATGTTTATTAGTGTAACAATAAGGACTATAATATTTATAAATAACTTTTATTAAAAAATATTGGAACATACATTTTAAAAATAGTTAAATTATTTTACGTTTAAAATTTATTGCAATTTTGTTGTGTATTTAAAATTAAAATGAATAAATTAAATGAAAATATTAAATTGAAATAATAACTGAAATAAATTTGAAAATTTATAGGAGAATTACAAAAATTATAGTAATTAACTATATTAAGTTTGGGAATGACATTTAGATGACCACAATCCTTTTAATACTTAAATAATTTTTAAGGTGAACTTTATTTTTGTCATTTGGTGAAAAATACTGTAATTACAATAAAATGAATTTAATTTTTACTTTCCTAAGTTTGTCGCTTTACAGGGACAAGGTTTATTAATGATAACTTAGTATATAGTCTAGTCTTTGAGGAAGTTTTCAGTTTGCTTCAACACCTAAACACGCATGTATACATACCATGATTATGCTGTATGTAAATGAAACCCTTCAATGATGAAATATAACTTACTTTTAACATTAATATAAGTTTTTAAAAGTTATGTTTTCAAACAACTGATTATATGTGAATACTTTTAGATCATAATGAAACAAATTGAGGGATTTTATACATATTATTTTCCATATTTGAAGCAATATTTTACTATTTTTACGGTTTTTTTACTTGGGCAGCAATTTGTAAAAAAAAAAAAAAAAAAATATTTTTTACATTGAGAAGTTATTTAATAAGAAGTTCCCAGTAGTAAACTCTACTTGCTGAATAACTGTAAAATATAAGTTTTGCTTAGGAATAATATATAAACATGAAAACTTCCAGAATGGCATGAAGGTACATGTTTTCTGATCGAGACACATTTTACTGCAACAGTGTAGTAAATATTCATAACTATCACTATTATAATACTACAAAAGACCACTTATTCTATTCAGGAGCCGTACAATCAAAGCCAATACCAATTTAAGCAGCTGCCCTTAAAATTGTTTCTGACATTTTATATTTGATATATTTGGTATCTCGTCTCAATAAAATAGTTGTTCACTGGGAATTGTCTGAAATTAATTCGTTTTATTACTAAAAATATTGTGAACTTGAATAGGCCGGGCGGCAATTTGGGTCTAATATGGGGGTCTTATGAGTTATTCTTGACCATGCCTCCATCCTATTAATTTTGAATAGCAATATTTATTTACTTGACATTTTTCAAACAGGTTCTATAAATTAATATATATCACTAACATTTGAAGGAACCGATAAAACCGATTTTGAGAAGTAAATTATTTTATAAACGCGCTATGGATAGTTTTTTGATTTTTACAAATGAATCATGAACCGACATAGTTTAAGATACCAAAACCATAAATTATTATAATTAGAGTCAATAAACGCTATACTTCAGCAAAATTTATTAAATATCGTTTAAACCGATTTTTAGGTAATCGTAATTTTGTATGTTAGCCTATTCCTTTATGACGAGTGCCCCCAAATTTGAGTTATCGAGAAAAATGGAATTTATAACCAGATTTTTGACCTACGTGTTCTCACATATCAAATTTGATTTAAATCGGCTCATTCATTTGGGCTCGATCTCCCATAACTTGTTTGGAGTAAATATTTTCTACAGATAACTTACTATATCCTACTATGTAACTTTATTTCCCCTTTTAATATAAACAATACGTACACCCTATTTAAATAAATTGAAAAATGTTTGAAATTTATAGTAAAAACAAAAATTCTTGCAATATTCAATATCTACACTGAAACCACGAAATATATTGTTGCTTACCGGGAAGGTTACAAATATATGTAACTGACTTAATGCGTCATCTTTGCTAAACCCAACCATTCATAATTTCTTTCTAAATAATATCTTCTTTTTTCTTTTTCACATAAGCGTAGTGTTGAGAACATATATGATGAGTCGACAAATCAGAGTTTTTCTCAGAAATATCCACTTTGAGATTCTCTGGGTCCTTAAAAGTGATTTTAGTAAAGATGTCAATTACTTGCGTTTTTCACTTATCGTCTGTCGTCAGTACATGTCTTTGTATCCCAAACGGGTGGACAGATTTTAGTCATATTTTGTATATTCCCCTTCGAGTCTTTTTTTATTTTTCAATGACTTCTCAAAATTGGTTAAAACGATAAAGTTTTTCAAAATCGTTATAGCCACAATCTAAGTACATGGACACAACTTATTGAATTCGATCCCTCCATGACGCTCCATGATGCATCAATTAAAACCATCGGCTATTCAGCTGTTTTTAAATACTTAATTTCTCATAATACATTCATGCTTTCCCGATTTCATTCATGTGAAATGTAGAGATTAAGGACCCTAACCAGTCTGCAAAATTGCAAATAAAATTACCCTTAAGGAATAATGTTCAGAAAAAGAACCTTAGCTATTGCTCTAAACTTATTTCTACTTAATCTGTGCTGTAAACTCTTTTTCATATATAACAAAACAATTGCATTTTATGTTTGTATTGTGATTTTAAAATAAATAGTATATTTGTAATTTTAAGCTTAAATTATTTAAATAAAATATACCGTATTATTGTGAGTGATTTACCGCAATTTTATAATAAGGGTTTTTTAAAATTTTTTATTATAAGTGATTTATATTGGAATTTGATTATGAGATATTTTTAATTGAAGCATTTATGATATTTACTCGAATTTGATTATAAGTGACATTTACTGAAATTTTATTATAAGAAATTTCAACTGAAATATTGTTACTTTTTGTTATAGGTTGCACCCAGTTACATTAAAATACCGATTAAGTTGGATATAACTGATGATCTTAAGGTAAATGTTATAAACCTAAGAAAACTAACATTAAAAAAATCATCTGCTTTTTAATGTATAAAATTATAAAGTTACTTGCAGTAAGTTATAAGCAGAAGAACTCAGTTTATAAGCTGGCATGCTTTACGATAAACAAAGGGAGATCTATTATTTCTAAACCATTATACCGGGTGTTTCATAAATAACCCGACCCAGTTGTAATTTTATAATCTCTTAATTTTGTCGGCATATAAGTATTATGACGTTTAGGATTTCTGGTTCAGAGGACCAAACCTGAGACTGTAGCGGACTTTGTGAGGTTATATTCGACCAACCCCGATTTGAAATCCCCCGTGAAGTTATTAACTCTTCAAGGTTGCTTACGTTTGGGAAAGTTTACAACAGTACTTTCTATCTACATTTTTGAAAAGAAGTTTAAAGAGAAAAACTTGTACACTATATTATGAGAATAATCGTTTTATATCTTACATTTTTTTAATGGTATTGTTTATAATATACATGATATAAAATTACAAAATTAACCACCAAGGTAGCTTTAGGAAAGTCGACTTGAAGCATAATATTATTCTTCGATTGTGAAATATCATCAGTGCTTTGTTTAGTCGTATCGATAACGAATACACAATTTTAATAATAAAATGAGAACGGTGTTTCCATCATATCCAAGTCATCAGTCTAAACACTGTACATATCGTACGCGATCGTAGGCCTAATATCTAAATTCATCAGGTTATCGGGATAATTTCCTTCTTTTGTTGGAAAACGGTAGATAGAGCGACCTACCGTTTGTGCGGTTGGGACTATTTTTTGGAAACTAACCAGAAAAAAAGTAGGATTCTCTACGTTTCTATAAATTAGTTATATCCAAATGTAACAAGTCGGCTCCTTCAGGCACAAATTTCTTTACATATTGATGTTTTCTAAACGCTGAACGGTATTTACATCCCTGTCTGCCAGGCAAATCAACGTTTATCTTATGCCTTTTATATATTGAAACATTATCATCATAATCAATCATCACTTACAATTTAGACTCTATATTTTATAATTTTGTTTATATAACCAATCCAAAAGTACGTTTAACTTTCATAGCAGCAGCTGCAGTACCACTTCAAAACCATTCATTCAAATCGGAATCTTCAAACGTTCCCAAGCTTTATCTTGCAACATTTTATCTCCAATATGGCTATATTTGGTTTTCTTTATGTTTATATACTTTGCTCCCTTAGTAGCAAGAATAGTTATTATAAGGATTTTACCTCCATATTGGATAATATCTCTGATTAACAGATGCGCATCGTAACGTGAGAGGTCAGAAGATTGGGATTTTTAATGGAAGCCGTCTATTGAGAATACATTTGGAATATGTTGCCCCTAGAAGTTTTCCAATCAGGTGACAGTGCTCTCTTACTTTACGAGGTTTCTTATTTACCATACCGGTATCATAGAATGTTTCTTCACAAATATGATACTGCAGAGCATTCTGATATCGTCCCTTATCGTGAGCACTCATATTGATAGGGATGATGTTTCGTATTTAACCGCAATTGATTGGATTATCTTTACAAGTACTTGTACCAATGTTTCAGGGACATAAGGTAGTTCTGACTTGTGTGTCACTCTATATGTTATTGGTTTAATCCGTTTTCTCGAAAAAAAACAAGATATAATAAATATAGTAAAACCAGAATACGATGTATGAATTAATTTTTTTGTTGTTTTGCGCTGTTGTCATCATTTATAATATTCAAGCAGAATGAGGTTCATATGATTATACTTTATATTTGGTACTAGTTTTCAAGTCGCAATATTATTTAGTCATAGTTTTTTAAGATTTGTTATGCAATATTTATTTTACTAAAATATACATTTACACACACACACACACACACACCCCACACACACACTAGAACGCACCCCCCACACAAAGGACTCCGCGCCTTCGCGGGACAGAGGGCTTGCAAGACCCTACCGGGACTCTCACTACTACTATTTTTTATGACGACGAGGTAGAAAATGCTTTTTCTATTGCCTACCTTTCTAAGTCCCTGATAAGGCTCTTAATTTTATGTTACACACAAGATCAAAATTATTTTCTTCAGACTTATGCTAACATATGAAAATTTTATATATATTAAATTCACTTCTTAATCTATCTTACCTCTTTTAAACTTCAGACTCTTTCCCTTAGGAGCTAATCAATTCATCAAATCAAAATTTGCTCTTTTTAATTTAAATTTACTACTTGTGAGCACTTACTTATTCTTCTGTATTTGAATTTAAGAAATTATTTGATTAAAATAGTTTCAATTAAGAATACAAGACAATGAATTTTTACAAATTTATTGAATTAGGCACAATTTAATTTTTATCTCAGAAACTATGGATTTAGTGAATAAATCTCTTACAACAAGTTTTGTCGCCTTTTTCTTCAATTTACAATAAAAGTTTCTTCTTCAAACAACTTGAAAATTATTTATCCTACGTAATTCTAACAATACTAAATCTAACAATATATATTCTTATTCTAACACATTTATTTTTCTTAACCCTTTTTATTTTATTTTGTTCCAATCAGTTACTTGGTTTGTTTTAAAATTTGACTCGAATTAATTTTATTTCATTGTTTGTTGTTAAATTGTGCTCGGGTTGGCAATCTTCCCCTTCCTAGCGGCGAGAGTCTCTCATGCGCGCGAGCATGAACACATGTCTGTTCCTGAAAATCTTGATTTTTGACTGTTGATTCCTTCAACTCTTCATAACTCTCGTTCGCTTCGTTCCATTTTCTTTTTGATGATTTCAATTTGAAGCACGTTTCTTCCTGATGGTTTTCCAGCTTCATTCGAAACGATACGACGTATATTTCTTCTTTTATGACGATTTGAAGATCTCGTGGTTTTTTCGGATTTACTTTTTCGTTTTTGGAAAAATTTGAATTTTTCTTTTTGGATGTTGTTCTTCTGATGCTGAAAGTCCCAAAACTGCTTCCTTCTTCTTCCTCGCTTCCTTTGTTCACAATTTACGGTACTTTCTGCATGTTTGATTATTTATTGTTTTATTACTTTTTTGCATTTAATTGAATTTTGGTTTCGAGTCTTATTTATTATTAGTTTATCTTAAAATCATGTACTGTTATTATTAGATTTTTGGTTTTATTTATTTTAGGAGAGTTTTGCGTTTTATTACGTTTTATTTTAGCTATAACTATTTTATTATGTATCTGACAAGTTTATTTTCTTATTATTTATTACTAGGTTTTTCTAGCTCTACACCATGACATTAATTTTGTTTTAGTTTTTGAATTTTGAAATTTTAACATGGGTTTAAATGGACTTTATTCATGTTAAAACCGGAAAGTTGGACATTTCCTGTCCAAGCTAGTTGACCTTGGCTCGGTTCAGCCCTACTACTTTAACTCTTAATGTATAATTTGAATAAATTTCCTAACTTCTATAGTTTTTTTTGGATTTGATTGAAATTTTGGATTTTGGTTATTTTCCAAAATTGTTCCTTGCGAACGGTTCAATTAAATCGTTGCAACACACACACACTGCCACGTATCGCCCTCGACGTTTGGCGCCTTGCCACGATTCGAACCCCACGTTGGGCTGGCCACTTGCCACGTATCGTACCTCGTCGCTACGAAGCGTTACTTGCCACGTATCGCTCACTTTGTGAGACCACGTTGGGAGTTCGATCGCGGACAAGACCAAGTTGCTCACTTATACAATTTTCTTTATTAAAGTTATTGCAAGACTTGGCTTTTGTAAGTCTGATTCTGTTCTCAACAACTTACAATCTGAATTTACTTAAATTCTCTGAATTTTATTTCTTTGCTTGCTAAATTTTCTTTTATTACTTTTACACACTCTCTCTCTCTGGGGAAGTGCCTTTTAGAAGAAATCGGCTCCTGAATTCTGATAATAATTTTTTTTTATTTATATTTTATATTATACCAGAGCACATTATTAATAATAACTTTTCTAATATCTAATTATTTAAAAAGGAAATGTTTAAAACCAGTATGGAGAATAAAAAGAACTAACACTTGAGCATAAAAATTTTATATCCTCTTGACCAATAAACAATTTAAAACAATTTATCTTTTATCGTACAACAAACAAAATATTTTTACACAATTAATATGACACAAATTCTTATTCATTAATACAATATTTAAAAATGCTAGACTATTTCACAAATAATTGCTAGACTAGGACTACAAATAATTTTTCCTGGAGTGAAATAGTCGTATTTACGTTTAAACCTTATTCTAGACCAAAACAGAGTTTACTTGAATCTAAAGAAGTTAATACTGTATATTTAAAATTTCCCCAATGAATTTTCAATTTAAATGAGTTTACTTTTTACGAATTATTCTAGAGATTTAGTGTACCTTTACAGTTAACATGAAGGTCTTGAAGTTGTGAAGTGCTTTGCTGTAGATGGTTAACGGTGTCTTCAAGTTATCTCCTTTCTACCTCCTGGTTATGTTATAGTTGTGGACTGCTGGTAGTAATTACAATTCCTTGCTGACTAGTCTTCCATGTAGATTGATCTTTTTATTTCTTGATTTTCAAAATTAGTTAATTTTCATAAGTTACGTTTTACTACATGAAATACTTGGTTTTAAAATTTATTGAAGTTGAATTTAGAAAAATTAAGAGAGTGACTAAAGTAACGTCTTACCTGCTCGGTGACTTTTACTAGAATTTCTAAGTTGAATTTAGAACAAAATTGTAGAGTGACAATAATAACGTCTTTCCTCGTCGGCGACTTTTACTAGAGTATCGGTCTTACGACCACAATAATTTTGGCTCTCTCTTCTTGTGGGAATGTTTCCAGCAAAAGGTAGCCACTTTTTCTCCCTTTCGCGAAGAAATGTCTCTTCTGTTGATTTTCAAGTTTTCGGCTGAATTACTACGTAACTTTTCTGCCAAAATCTGTCCTAGGCTTAGTTTTCATCTATTGTATTACTTTCATAAACTATTTTTCATTAAAACGCTTTTAATTGATATTTTAATCTTTCTATTACCATTTCAATTTTCTTGAGTTGACAGTTGGCTATGTGAGTTGAACTTCTAATCTGTGACATCACGCTATCTGGGCGAGGTTTCTTGTTCAATCTTGAAAACTCTGATTTTGAACACTTTTTCGTTCTTTTTGCTGTAACTTTTGAACTGTTTGTCCGATCTTCAGTTTCTCTTCGGATTCCTCTTCTTCATATTCTTGAGGGTCTTGACAAACTTGATTCGACGTTTTCGGCCGCGTATTTCTCGAGTTACCGCACTTTTTTCGAATGTCTATTGTTTATAATCTAACTTTTTACTTAAGACTTTTTGCACTACAGTTATTCTCCTGGTCTTATAACGGAAATAACTTTTTAAGTTTTCGTCGTAGCTCGCAAAGTTCGTGAGTTATTGATGCTTGAAATCATGACTTTTTGATCGTCGTATTTTTCGTATATAAAATCCACCCCATTATTATTTTTCAACTCTGCTCTGTTATTTTACATTCATATACTTTTATTATTTATAACCTATTCCTTTTTTTCCCCTTTTGTTAACTTTTTAGTTATTGTTATTATTATTTCCCCCCTATTTTAACTTTAATTCTTATTCTGACCACTTATTATTATTTCCTACGATTGTATTTTCAATGTCTATTATTAGGTTTATTTAGTTTATTCCCCTTTCACCTTTAAAATCTCAAAAAAAACTCTCCAAGAATGACTTTTCAAGTCCTTTTCCCCCTTGTTATTATTATTATTACTTCATTTTTATTTCTGATTATTGTTATGTCCCCTATGGTTTATGACTCTATTGCTTTTGACTTTTAATTTTCCCTTTTTTGCAAATTTTAGTTTTTTGAGCCCATCTAATTTCCTTAAAAACTTTTTTTGTTTTAAGTTCAATTGCATTTATTTGTTGATCATAATAATCGTCTGATTCTACTGTATCATTTTTTATTTTCACATTTTAGTTTTTTAATAAAATTTGAATTGCTATAAGCTGTTTTTTTAGGCTCAGACATGCAAAGTTTTTGCTTCGGCCTCGCGTGACTTCACCGCACTATCGCATTCCAACTTTAAGAAGTTTAGTGCGGCAATTTAAATGTTTTAAATTAACCTTGAGACGACACACACACACACACACACACACACACACACATACATACACATGTATATTCTGAAAACCAATGAAAAATCATTTTAAGGCTCATGACGAGTGAACATTTAATGGTTTTACGCTTAGATCGGTAATGGAGATAGTTTAAGCACAATACCTAGTAATTATAGCTAGATATACTTATTTATATATCTGAGAGTAAAATCCAGGTTCCTCTGAACTAAACAGCAGTTATATACAAACAAAATATTTTATCAAAATTCTTTTTTTCTACATCCATTTGTCAAGACACCCATAACGTTTCTTAAATGCTTTGTATGTTTTTCCAACTGTAAATATAATTACCTATATCTACACTATACTATATAGTAAAGGTATGGTGTATGTATATTATTGTTATTTACTTTGTTTTCTGTTAAACATTTATTTAATAAGACAGATTATAGGTTGGTAGTACTGATTTCAAACGAGTGAAACATTTGTGTAACGAGCTCTTGGATATTTAGTGATTTTCTGTGGTAAAACGTTGCAAATTAGTGTAAGATATTTTGCGAATTGCAATTAAGACTGTAAGTAATATTAAGTGGCAGACATAAGTTGTTTAAAGACTTTTATAAATTAAAAAAACAAGAAAAGTGTCTGTTAATGGATTGTTTGTCGGTTACAACGGGCAGGTAAGGCACAGATAGATAACGGCCGGCCAGTGTTGCCAACTTGAGTTGTGACGTGTACAAGGTATCGTATGTTCTGATAACTACTTGTTTAGTTAATTTATGGATAATAAGTCAATTACTGATTTTTTTACACCTAAAGTGAATAACAATGGTAAACGTCAAAGGGTAGTTTCGCCTGAAGAGAGTTATAAAAGTGACAATATAATGGGGGAGAGTAAAGTAGGAGATTTGACGCATAGTGAGTTAATGGCGGCTATCGGCGCCTTGCTGGATAGTAAATTATCGTCTTTGGCAACGAAGGAAGATTTTAATGTAGTGGCTGAAGATATTAAAATTTAAAAAAATGAAAATGAAAATTTGAGGAAGGACTTGCGCTTAATTAAAGATAGAGAGAAACTCATTATGGATAGGTTAGATGATTTAGAGGGGCGATCTCGAAGAAATAACCTCATATTTAGAGGTATTACATATAATAAGGGTGATGACTGCTTAAGAATAGTAAAGGAATTTTGTGTAAATATGTTGCAATGTCGCAGCAACCTTTGGATTAACCGTGCCCACCCCCTTGGAACAAATGGCTTACTGATAGCCCACCTTCCGGACGATGCTGACGTCGACTTCGTAATGAGAAATGCGAAGTAATTAAAAGGAACGGGTTATTTTGTCTACCGCGACTACACTAAAGAAGTAAGGAACAAGAGAAGGCAATTGATGGCTGTCAGAGGAGAACTGGAACGATTAGTTGGCCGACGGCGAATGCCGATATTATTTGATTGCCTGATCGTCGAAGGACACCATTTTTTCTGGAACAAAGGCAACCTAATGGCGGGAAAGGAAGATGGCTGTGCAAAGATACAAGAACTGCTGAAAATCGACCTATCTACATTCATTGATAATCTGGAGGAAAACCATGGACAGCAACGACACAACAACGGCTCTATAGCAACAACGCCGACTGCAACGGTGGAGGAAAGGAAGTGAGAATGCAACCGCACCTATCAACGAACATCGCCCAAGAAAACCTCTAGAGGTGATGTATCATTGACAATCCTATCATACAATGTACACGGATTAAGAAATAAACTCAGTGACTTTAAGTTAATTAATTTTTTGTTAGATTACGACATAATAATTTTGTTAGAAACTTTTATAACAGAAGTTGATTTTGATTTTTTAAGAAACTATTTTAGTAATTTCAGGTTAAAGTTAATACCAGCAATTAAGGAGGGTACTTTTGGGAGGCCTCGAGGAGGCTGTTTAGTTGGAATTAATTTAAAATCAAATTTTGTAAATAATATAAATTTTGTTCATAATGATATAGCTCATGCTGTAGAAGTTAAGTTAGAAGAATCTCATTTTACTCGCATTTTACCCATTTATTTAAATTGCAACTGTTGGGAAAGAGATTTCAGTGCCTTGTCAGATTATGTTAGTTCTAATTCAAACATGAGTTTTATTATTATTGGTGATTGTAACGCAAGAACTGCAAACAAACAAAATATAAATGTTAATCTTATAAGTAGTTTAAGCAATATTAAAGAATTACGTGCATCTAAAGACACAATTTGCAATATTAGGGGGAAAAAATATTTGGAATTTTGTGATAATTATGGGCAAGTCATTTTGAATGGGCGCACAATCTCAGACGATAAAGGTCAATACACTTTCATTAGTAACATGGGGTCCTCTGTAATTGATTTGGCAAGTATTTCACTAAACAGTTTAGATTGGGTTAAGGATATGTGTGTGAAAGAATTTATTGGGTCGGACCATTTACCAATTCAGCTAGAGATATACGCGCGATTAGATAATAAAATAAAGGAAGTAAAAAGTTTCCCTATGTTACCTAAATTAATGTGGTCAGTATCGGATGATCGGCTTTATAAAAATAATGTAGATAGTAAGTTAAACTTAGTAGAATCTAACGAAAATGTACAAGTAATGCTAGACGAGATAACGGACATTGTGAGAGGGGCTGCGCACCAGGGTAAACAAAATAGGGGTAAGAAAAGTGCGTCTAGGGGGAAAAACAAATGGTTTGACAAAGAGTGTGATAAGGCTAGAACTAAAGTATTCAAATTATTAAATCTATACAGGGGATACAATAATATTTATGTCAAAAAATTATATTTGGAAGCTAACAAGGATTATAGTAAAATAAGGGATTTGAAAAAGAAACAGTTTAACGAAGAGTTAATTAAAAAACTACAAAATGTTAAGAATACGAAACATTTTTGGGAGGCCGCGAAAAGTTTAAAAAAAGGAATGAATTATGTGGGAAACAATATTAAGGTGGAAGACTGGGTTAGGCACTTTAAAATGCTGCTTGATCCCCCCATAAGTATGCAGCCTGTTTTGTTTGCAGAACCTTTTTTTAAAGTTAAGTGTCTAGATAAAACAATCGATATGTGTGAAATAAGACAGGTATTAAAGGCTTCAAAAGATAATAAAGCGCCAGGGTTCGACCGCATACCTTATGAATTTTATAAACAAGCTCCAGACAAATTAATTGAAATTGTTCTAAAAATGTTTAATTTAATTTGGGATAATGGGAAAGTGCCGATTAGTTTTAAAAAATCTATTGTATATCCATTACACAAAAAAGGTGATGTTAATGATGTAAGCAACTATAGAGGTATTTGTTTTATGGATGCTATCGCCAAACTTTTTACGGGTATAATTTTAAACAGGTTAGAAAAATGGGTTAGGGAAAACAATATATTAAATGAGTACCAAGCGGGGTTTAGGAAAGGTTATTCCACCATTGACAATATATTCAATCTCATGTCTATGATAAATCTGAGGCTCGCATTAAACAAGGGAAAGCTTTATTGTTTTTTTGTTGATTTTTCTGCGGCCTTTGATAGGATAGATCGAAAGTCATTGTTTTATAAACTATATTCTCTGGGAGTGTCTACAAAAATTGTGAGGATTTTACAAAGTTTGTATAATGGTACTGCAGCAGGGGTTTGGTGTGGGGAGGGGGTGTCCAATTGTTTTGAAACAAGCAAGGGCTTAAGGCAGGGATGTCTGTTAAGTCCACTGTTATTCTCTTTATTTATAAACGACTTGCACGAGGTTCTAGGAGGCGGTTGTCAGTTCGGTGACACGAAGATCAGAGTGTTGTTATATGCTGATGACATTGTGTTGCTGGCCCCTGCTCCTGTAGTATTGCAATATATGATAACAAATTTAGAAAGATATTGTGACGCTTGGAATTTGAAAATAAATTTGGACAAATCTAAAATTATGGTCTTTCGAAATGGGGGGAAATTATCGTCTCATGAGCGATGGTTTTATAAAGGTGAACGGATTGAATGTGTCAACAAGTATAAATATCTAGGTCTGACTCTGACACCAGCATTGTCTTTACAATGTCATTTTGAAGAGAAACTGACAGCATCTAAAAATGCCATCAATCATGCTTGGGTAAATTTGTTAGGCCATGCAAGTATTACCCTATTAACTAAATCGGAATGTTTTAAAGCTGTAGCCAGGTCAATCATGTGTTACGGAGCCCAAGTGTGGGGATATCGGGAACATGATTCGGTAGAACAGCTGTTACGTTTTTTTATCAAACGGATTCTGTGTCTGCCACAAAACACACCTAACTATATGTTGTATTTGGAGACAAATTTTGAAAAATTGTTTGTTTTTGCTTTTAAGTTACATTTTAAATACATAATAAAAGTGCTGGACATGGCCGATAACCGTCTACCTAATATTTTATCAAAAGAAATAATTAGGAAAAATCTATTTTGGTTTCGAGAGTGGCAGTATTTGGCTGAAAGGCATTCTGTGCCGTTATCAGCTGATGCGGGACTATGGCGGGGGCAACTGATGACCTTATGGCAAGCGATAAGGGACGATGCTAGGCAGAAATGTATACAAGCCGCTAGGACAAGTCAGTACCATGCCTTATACAGAGAGGTAGACTATGACCTAGGCGATAAAACTTATTTTAGAGAGGAATTTAATTCAAAATTAATTGGATGGGTTTTCAAGTGTAGGGGAGATTTGCTTCATTTAAATTATAAACCTTGGGTCAGGGAACAAAATTATAATTGCTCTCTTTGTAATTTAAATCAGTTCGAGGATACATACCATTTTATCGGAAAATGTCCAATTTTAAAGGATTTCAGATTTAGGTGGTTCAAAACGCATGAACTAAGTAAGGAAGAGGTTTTAAAGTATTTAAATGGGCACGATTGGGTGCGGCTTGCAAAATTTTCTCAACAAGCTTGGCAATACAGATGGGCTTTAATTCAAGAATTTAATTTCTAATTCCCTATCGGGACGTCTATACATTTTTAAACTTTTGTTTCCACATGTTTTCCAAATTGTAAGATATTTTCCGTTTTGTAATTTAATACCGTAAATATAAATTTTTTTAAGATTTAATTTTGATGCAAATATTGGTAGTCCAGATTTGTTTTTAAATACATGTTTTCTAAAGTTATTTGTTTCTTATTAAGATCATCAAATGTGTGTAATGTGTTAATTTCTTTGATGTAATATGTGATTGTGTTTGAAAATTTCTACCCAACCAAGCAGACAGCCTAATCAGCTATGCTTTTAAAATGCAATTATAAATATTTTAAGTTTATGGTTTGGAACAAGTTTAGTAATATAAAATTTAACAAATATTGTAATGGAATATTTTTGTTGTGAAATAAAGCATTTTTTCATTTCATTTCATTTCATTTCATTTCATATACTTATTTATATATCTGAGAGTAAAATCCAGGTTCCTCTGAACTAAACAGCAGTTATATATAAACAAAATATTTTATCAAATTCTTTTTTCTACATCCATTTGTCAAGCCACCCATAACGTTTCTTAAATGCTTTGTATGTTTATCCAACTGTAAATCTAATTACCTATATCTACACTATACTATATAGTAAAGGTATGGTATATGTATATTATTGTTATTTACTTTGTTTTCTGTTAAAAATTTATTTGTTGAGACAGATTATAGCCTTTACTAACCTAAAAAATGTCTGAATTTTAAAAAGAAATAATACGATAAGCAACAAAAAAATTATTTTCCTCTGAATTTAAATATGGTTGTGTTAATTTACATGTCGTTTACAGAGAAAGATATACTGTTATGTAGAAATAAGAGATTCAAATCCTTATAGTGCGCCAAATATTTCTCTTGGAGGGAAAACTATATGTAAATTACGAAACGAAAACCGCTTAGAAGAAGCAATTAAGAAAGGTAAGTAATAAATATTTATAGTTTGAGATATTGATAGAAAAATAAAAAAAGGTAATTGTGACTGAAAATGTACGTTCTGTACAATATTAAATCAGCGCTTAATTCAGCTGAGACAGGCGATTGAAATTTTGACTCTCTATATAAATATTATCTTTGGAAATATCTACATTAATAAGGTCTTACTGAATCTATATCTTGAGATTTATAAAAATTGTAATATTCTTTTTTTTAGTAAAACTCATTGAGCAGAAAAATGTTTGTCTGAAATTATTAAAAGATGAATTTAATACTGTTCTGATTTACTTGTTAAAAGATCAGCAACTTCCACCCCAATTTTATTCTCCTATCAAAACTGTAATTAACCAATTTATTTAATATAAAACCGTTATTTTCGGTTATCACTCTATTTTTTTAACAAAAATAGCTTTCTTTAAAATACACCGATCAAACGTTGTGTCATTCCTAATACTTATTCTTAAAAAAATAATTACTTTACATGATTCAGCCCTCCTTGGAGATTTAGATAAAAATCAGTAATTTTGTAGAGCAGCTACTGTAATTGCATCAAAATTTTGATATTATCGGTAAATTATTTTTCATTTATTTAAAAACCCCTTTCAGACTGACTGCTAGTTAAACGGACACGAAAATAAACACATTTTAACTAAAAACGAAAAACTTCAGTAACAGTAGAAAACGAAAAAAAAAAATTAATAAATAAATAAAATTAAAAAAAATTGAATGACATCAAATATTAGTTTTTTATAAAAAAGTAGATTTTGTTTAATGTATTGTCCAATTATTGTGGTCTATTAAACATGTATTTATAATTCGATTTCGTTCATGAAATGTAAAATTAAAAGTTCAATTTGAAAATAAAATGAATTAAATTTGAATAGTATTTGTTTTAAATGTAACATTTATGCATTTGTTTCTTTACTTTCTAGTTAACACCATGGTTAATATAGGAGGACCACATGATAATGCTTATTTCATGAACAAAAAGAGAAGAGACTATAAAGGGAGTGTTCAACTAAGGAATATCTCAAGTTTGGAACACAAGGTGGGACACTGAAGACGCTTTTCATGCAGAGAACTTTGGGTGACCGGTGCTACCCTCTGGTAGTCGATGGAGTAACCTCATATAAATATATACCAGCTGTGGACACTACTTTTGAATATTGATTTGTTGTATACATCAGAGTAACCTAGAGGTACATACCATTGATTTGGCCGTAACATGGGCTCTTATGGAGTTATTCTCGACCAATCAGAATCGTCCATTTGGTCACATGACCGCTTCTCGTCCAATCAGAATGCTCCATTTATAACTTCAACTGCACCGTCGCTTCTTGTACAATCAGAATGCTCCATTTTGTCACTTTAACGCAAACATATCACGCAGACCTAAGGGAGGTGGTGGTGGGGCTGCTCTGGTTCTCCCAGGGCAGTGAGAGAGGGGGAAGCAAAGACAAGTCTGTACTTGTAAAAATGCCTGCTAGTGGATGCGGGAAAATCCTTCGGTCGCTAAAAAGTATATCGGTTACCGATTGGATGTTTGGGTTGGCAGATCGGTTGCTAAAAGTATATTTTGGTTGGAAAATCGGTTGGTAAAAGTATATTGTGGTTGGTAAATAGTTTGCAAAAACATCGGCCATAAGAAGACTAACACCGTGTGGGCTGTGGTAAGCATAGGTTTAGGCAAAAGTAGGAACATAAAACTTTTCATACATTATAATAGACATAAGTTAGGTTTAGGATTAGGTAACAATCTTTGGTCATAGGTTTTAGGTGTAACACGTATGTGATACATAAATACACGTTTTAGGTGTAACACATATATATGATACAAGTAGGCTGTGGTGAACATAGGTTTAGGCAAAAGTAGGAATATAAACTTTTGATACATTATAAGTTAGAGATAGGTTAGGTTAACTCTCTTTGATCATAGATTTTAGGTTTAACACGATACATAAACACAAGTAGGCTGTGGTGAGCATAAATTTGTCTGCATTCTAACACATGTAGAATAAATTAACACTAAATTCTAACACTAACACAGAATTCTAACACTAAATGTAGAATAGTGGTAAGCATAGGTTAAGGCAAGAGTAGAAAACTTTATATATAATAGACATAGGTTAGGTTATTTATCTTTGGTCGTTTAAGGTGAAACACGTATATGATACAAGTAGGCTAGATTTGTCTGCGTATGGATTGACCTGTGATACACCCTGGTATCCAACGGAGGAACCTACATTATATAAATATATAACACATTATATAAATATAAAACACATTATATAAATATATAACACATTAAATGTGGACACTACTCTGTATTTTGATTTGTTGTATACCTCAGAGTCCCTGGTAGCCAACCTAACCTAACCTTATACACATTCTATAAATATATTACACATTATATAAATATATAACACATTATATGTACCAGCTGTGGACACTACTCTGTATTTTGATTTGTTGTATACATAACTTTGAGGAGAGCATAGGTTTAGGCAAAAGTAGGAATATACACTTTTCATACATTATAATAGACATAGGTTAGGTTGACTATCTTTGGTGATAGGTTATAGATACACGTATGGTATATGATACAAGTAGGCTGTGGTGAACATAGGTTTAGGCAAAAGTAGGAATATGAACTTTTCATACATTATAATAGACATAGGTTAGGTTAACTATATTAACATATTATATAAATATATAACACATTAAATGTGGGTGTTTTCATTAAAAACCTTAGATATAGTCCAATTATTGTCAAGGTCAAACCAATGAGTCGAACCCGTAGCGAAAGTGTTACAGAGTTTTTCACGCTTCGCGCAAAAAACTCTGCTACACGTTTGCTACGGCATATAGGTACAAGCTAAACCCGTACCGTAAGACGTACCGAGTTTTTCGCGCTCCGCACGAAAATCTCGCTTCGCCTTACGGTACGGGTTCGTACCCGACATCCAGCAATTTTGCAATCATACTTGTGACTTTTACTTTATATATTTACATTTTATAAATGTACTTACCTACGATCTTCACCGAGCATGACGTCAACGTTTATCGTATAATTGATAACTCAAAACAACAATGTTGGTAGGTATGGAGCAAAGGGGAGGGGACAAACGAAGTCACTAAATGATGTCATAAAATGACCAATGGGGAGGCAGGAACCAAGGGGCTGGGCAAGAGGGGCGAAGAAACATGGGGAGGGGCGCAGGGGAGGGAAGCAGGTTAGGGGCAATGGGGAGGTGTCAAGGGGCGGGGGTAAGGAGATTAGCAAGAGGAAGGGTTACCACATCCAACACAACCAGAGGTTAAGTTATTTTAGGTTAGGTTAGCTAACCAAAACTACCCCCACTCCAATCTTGATCTAAACTGTCCCACACTCTACTATTGAACATTAGTCAACATTTTTAATCAACTTAAGATTGAACTAATTTGTAAATAGGTCCGTAGTATTTCATAAGGAAAATCAAATAAATATTCTATATTTTAAGTACTCTAGTTTCTTTTAGATAATGCGGCATTATTTTAGATGACTATTAATGTTGTTGAGTGACATTATAGAATATTTTATTTTTTATTATAAGGATTATCATTTTGATGAATTGGAACAAAAAGGTATAATAGCTTTCATATTACAATTTACTAGTAATGTGAAGATGAAGTATTATAAACAGCATCAAATTTATGTTAATTTCTTATTTTTATATTTTATTTTATTTAGTTTTCTCTGCATGAAAAGCGTCTTCAGTGTCCCACCTTGTGTTCCAAACTTGAGATATTCCTTAGTTGAACACTCCCTTTATAGTCTCTTCTCTTTTTGTTCATGAAATAAGCATTACCATGTGGTCCTCCTATATTAACCATGGTGTTAACTAGAAAGTAAAGAAACAAATGCATAAATGTTACATTTAAAACAAATACTATTCAAATTTAATTCATTTTATTTTCAAATTGAACTTTTAATTTTACATTTCATGAACGAAATCGAATTATAAATACATGTTTAATAGACCACAATAATTGGACAATACATTAAACAAAATCTACTTTTTTATAAAAAAACTAATATTTGATGTCATTCAATTTTTTTTAATTTTATTTATTTATTATTATTTTTTTTTTCGTTTTCTACTGTTACTGAAGTTTTTCGTTTTTAGTTAAAATGTGTTTATTTTCGTGTCCGTTTAACTAGCAGTCAGTCTGAAAGGGGTTTTTAAATAAATGAAAAATAATTTACCGATAATATCAAAATTTTGATGCAATTACAGTAGCTGCTCTACAAAATTACTGATTTTTATCTAAATCTCCAAGGAGGGCTGAATCATGTAAAGTAATTATTTTTTAAGAATAAGTATTAGGAATGACACAACGTTTGATCGGTGTATTTTAAAGAAAGCTATTTTGGTTAAAAAAAATAGAGTGATAACCGAAAATAACGGTTTTATATTAAATAAATTGGTTAATTACAGTTTTGATAGGAGAATAAAATTGGGGTGGAAGTTGCTGATCTTTTAACAAGTAAATCAGAACAGTATTAAATTCATCTTTTAATAATTTCAGACAAACATTTTTCTGCTCAATGAGTTTTACTAAAAAAAAGAATATTACAATTTTTATAAATCTCAAGATATAGATTCAGTAAGACCTTATTAATGTAGATATTTCCAAAGATAATATTTATATAGAGAGTCAAAATTTCATTCGCCTGTCTCAGCTGAATTAAGCGCTGATTTTATATTGTACAGAACGTACATTTTCAGTCACAATTACCTTTTTTTATTTTTCTATCAATATCTCAAACTATAAATATTTATTACTTACCTTTCTTAATTGCTTCTTCTAAGCGGTTTTCGTTTCGTAATTTACATATAGTTTTCCCTCCAAGAGAAATATTTGGCGCACTATAAGGATTTGAATCTCTTATTTCTACATAACAGTATATCTTTCTCTGTAAACGACATGTAAATTAACACAACCATATTTAAATTCAGAGGAAAATAATTTTTTTGTTGCTTATCGTATTATTTCTTTTTAAAATTCAAACATTTTTTAGGTTAGTAAAGGCGATAATCTGTCTTATTAAATAAATTTTTAACAGAAAACAAAGTAAATAACAATAATATACATACACCATACCTTTACTATATAGTATAGTGTAGATATAGGTAATTATATTTACAGTTGGAAAAACATACAAAGCATTTAAGAAACGTTATGGGTGTCTTGACAAATGGATGTAGAAAAAAAGAATTTTGATAAAATATTTTGTTTGTATATAACTGCTGTTTAGTTCAGAGGAACCTGGATTTTACTCTCAGATATATAAATAAGTATATCTAGCTATAATTACTAGGTATTGTGCTTAAACTATCTCCATTACCGATCTAAGCGTATAACCATTAAATGTTCACTCGTCATGAGCCTTAAAATGATTTTTCATTGGTTTTCAGAATATACATGTGTATGTATGTGTGTGTGTGTGTGTGTGTGTGTGTGTGTGTCGTCTCAAGGTTAATTTAAAACATTTAAATTGCCGCACTAAACTTCTTAAAGTTGGAATGCGATAGTGCGGTGAAGTCACGCGAGGCCGAAGCAAAAACTTTGCATGTCTGAGCCTAACAAAACAGCTTATAGCAATTCAAATTTTATAAAAACACTAAAATGTGAAAATAAAAAATGATACAGTAGAATCAGACGATTATTATGATCAACAAATAAATGCAATTGAACTTAAAACAAAAAAAGTTATTAAGGAAATTAGATGGGCTCAAAAAACTAAAATTTGCAAAAAAGGGAAAATTAAAAGTCAAAAGCAATAGAGTCATAAACCATAGGGGACATAACAATAATCAGAAATAAAAATGAAGTAATAATAATAATAACAAGGGGGAAAAGGACTTGAAAAGTCATTCTTGGAGAGTTTTTTGAGATTTTAAAGGTGAAAGGGGAATAAACTAAATAAACCTAATAATAGACATTGAAAATACAATCGTAGGAAATAATAATAAGTGGTCAGAATAAGAATTAAAGTTAAAATAGGGGGGAAATAATAATAACAATAACTAAAAAGTTAACAAAAGGGGAAAAAAAGGAATAGGTTATAAATAATAAAAGTATATGAATGTAAAATAACAGAGCAGAGTTGAAAAATAATAATGGGGTGGATTTTATATACGAAAAATACGACGATCAAAAAGTCATGATTTCAAGCATCAATAACTCACGAACCATGCGAGCTACGACGAAAACTTAAAAAGTTATTTCCGTTATAAGACCAGGAGAATAACTGTAGTGCAAAAAGTCTTAAGTAAAAAGTTAGATTATAAACAATAGACATTCGAAAAAAGTGCGGTAACTCGAGAAATACGCGGCCGAAAACGTCGAATCAAGTTTGTCAAGACCCTCAAGAATATGAAGAAGAGGAATCCGAAGAGAAACTGAAGATCGGACAAACAGTTCAAAAGTTACAGCAAAAAGAACGAAAAAGTGTTCAAAATCAGAGTTTTCAAGATTGAACAAGAAACCTCGCCCAGATAGCGTGATGTCACAGATTAGAAGTTCAACTCACATAGCCAACTGTCAACTCAAGAAAATTGAAATGGTAATAGAAAGATTAAAATATCAATTAAAAGCGTTTTAATGAAAAATAGTTTATGAAAGTAATACAATAGATGAAAACTAAGCCTAGGACAGATTTTGGCAGAAAAGTTACGTAGTAATTCAGCCGAAAACTTGAAAATCAACAGAAGAGACATTTCTTCGCGAAAGGGAGAAAAAGTGGCTACCTTTTGCTGGAAACATTCCCACAAGAAGAGAGAGCCAAAATTATAGGTCGTAAGACCGATACTCTAGTAAAAGTCGCCGACGAGGAAAGACGTTATTATTGTCACTCTACAATTTTGTTCTAAATTCAACTTAGAAATTCTAGTAAAAGTCACCGAGCAGGTAAGACGTTACTTTAGTCACTCTCTTAATTTTTCTAAATTCAACTTCAATAAATTTTAAAACCAAGTATTTCATGTAGTAAAACGTAACTTATGAAAATTAAATATTTTTGAAAATCAAGAGATAAAAAGATGGAAGACTACATGGAAGACTAGTCAGCAAGGAATTGTAATTAATTACTACCAGCAGTCCACAACTATAACATAACCAGGAGGTAGAAAGGAGATAACTTGAAGACACCGTTAACCATCTACAGCAAAGAACTTAACAACTTCAAGACCTTCATGTTAAGTGTCTTGTACACTAAATCTATAGAATAATTCGTAAAAAGTAAACTCATTTAAATTGAAAATTCATTGGGGAAATTTTAAATATACAGTATTAACTTCTTTAGATTCAAGTAAACTCTGCTTTGGTCTAGAATAAGGTTTAAACGTAAATACGACTATTTCAGTCCAGGAAAAATTATTTGTAGTCCTAGCTGGAATAGTCTGGCATTTTTAAATATTGTATTAATGAATAAGAATTTGTGTCATAATAAATAAAATTGTGTAAAAATATTTTGTTTGTTGTTCTATAAAAGATAAATTGTTTCTAATTGTTTAATGGTCAAGAGGATATAAAATTTTTATGCTCAAGTGTTAGTTCTTTTTATTCTCCATACTGGTTTTAAACATTTTTAAACCAGTATGAGAGAGAGAGAGAGAGAGAGAGAGAGAGAGAGAGAGAGAGAGAGAGAGAGAGAGAGAGAGAGAGAGAGAGAGAGAGAGAGAGAGAGAGAGAGAGAGAGAGAGAGAGAGAGAGAGAGAGAGAGAGAGAGAGAGAGAGAGAGAGAGAGAGAGAGAGAGAGAGAGAGAGAGAGAGAGAGAGAGAGAGAAAGAGAGAGAGTAAGTAATAAAAGCGAGCAAAGAAATGAAATTCAGAGAATTTTAGTAAATTCAGATTGTAAGTTGTTTAGGACAGACTCAGACTTACAAAAGCCAAGTCTTGCAATCACTTTGATAAAGAAAAATTTTAAAAGTGAGCAACTTGGTCGTGTCCGCGTTCGAACTGTCTTGAACTCCCAACGTGGTCTCACAAAGTGAGCGATACGTGGCAAGTGGTGCTTCGTAGCGAGGTACGATACGTGGCAAGTGGCCGGCCCAACGTGGGGTTCGAATCGTGGCAAGGCGCCAAACGTCGAGGGCGATACGTGGCAGCGTGTGTGTGTGTGTTGAGACGGTTTGACAGGAGACACAAGTCTCAAGTCAAATTTAAAATGAGTTAAATTCCCGAGCTAAAACCTTGTAGAGAGGAGGCAAGGTGGGGCGATGACGTCACGCCAGTCCAATTGCAAAGTTGCTGGTTTGGACAGGAAAAGTCAATCTGCCTTAGCTCCTATTCTATTAAAAAACTAAATTATTATTATAAATAAATATTCAGTAGAATCAACCGATCAATAATATCAACAAATAAATTTAGAATTATATAAAACAAAAAAGTTATTCAAGTTTTTATAAAGTCTCAAAAACCTAAAATTTGGAAAAAAGTTAAATTCAAAATTCAAAAAACGTAGAGTCATAACTAAGAGGGGAACTAACAATAATCACAAATAAAAAAGATGAAATAATAATAATAAACAGGTGAGAATGGGATTAGAAAGTCATTCTTGGGGAGTTTTTTTGGAATTTTTGAGATGAAGGGGGGAGATATTAAAAAATAATAATAAGTACAATTGAAGAGACTCCAATAGGGAACAATAATATGTACTTAGATTCAAATTTCTTATTAAAATGGGGGAAGATATAATAATTACAAAAAGTAAAACTTTAAAGATCAAAAGCGGTTAAATTTAAAGTTAAAGGGGATATATAACCATGTAATTATGTATGTCTAGTATATAGAAGTGTAAAACATCAAAGCAGAAATAATAATATATAATGGGGGGGGGTTTATGAACTAAAAACATGACGATAAAAACTTTGGAACTTCAAGGACGTATAACTCAAGAACCAAGCGAGCTACGTAAAAAGTACAAACAGATTTTCTCGTCATACTAGAGGAGGAACAAAATTTCGTCAAAATAATTTTGAGAAAGGACTTATCTCAAAAGTTCAAAAGAAGAAAATCTGACTTTCGGAAAAAGGGCGATAACTCGCGCCTTCGTCGCGTACTAGGACGAAGAATCAAGTTCCACAAGACCCACAAGAAGGAAAGGAAGAAGAATCCGAAAGGAACTTGATAATCGGACCAGCCGTTCGAAAGTTATAGCGAGTTGAACGAAAAAATGTCTAAAGTTGTAATTTTCAGGAAAAATCTTGTCGAGTGACGCACGCATCCCTCAGTGAGAGTTCAGCGGTTGGACTTTGCAATGCCAACTTCGGTCACAAATAACACTGAATAATAAATACAGTAAATTATCAATAAAAGGTGTTTTAAGTGAGAACAAAGGAAGAAAACTATTCAGTAGATAAAAACTATGATTAGTTAAATATATAGTATAAAAATTTCAGAACAAAAGGGCCTGAAAATACTGAAAAGGAAGAAAAAACCTTTCTCTTCAAAAGGGAGAAAAAGTGGTTCCCTTTTGTGGGAAGTTTCCCACAGAAAGGGAGTCCACAATTTATCCGTCGTAAGACGAATACTCTTGTACTGGACTCGACGCGAGGAAGACGTATTTTTGGCAGCAGACTCCGAGCAGAGAGGACACTACATTTGTCAACTCTCAGAACGCAATCGAGACCAGCATTCAACTATCTTGCAGTCTACAGGATTTGGATTGATGACATCACATCAACATAACACAACATAAACAACTAACTTCAATATCAACAAGAACTTCAAATAAAGTGCGAAGGTATCATAAAATTAAGGAATAATTCGCAAATATTAACTTCATTTTAAATATAACTTCATTTGGGGGATTAATAAAAATTTAATTCATTTTTATAATCTCTGCTTTGGTGTTATAGATAATTAATAATTAAATACGACTTTTTCAGTACAGGAAAAACTGTCTGTGGTGCTGTCTGTAAAGTCTAGCGTTTTTATTTTTGTTTAGGATATAAGAAATATTCTAATTTTGTTTTTGGTGAAATATTTAAATTGTTTTGAGGTTGTTTAACCAACTTTGTTGTCAGATAAATTTTGAAATTGCTTTATAAACTATTTTGAAAGAAAGATTATATACATAATTCATTTCTATAATTTGTTGTGTTTTCTGTTTAATCCATTCTGTACATGCAATTAACCTTGTCTATGATAAATATTTTATGTGTGCTCTGGAAATATAATTTGAAATTAAAAAAAAGTTATTATCAGAATTTAAGAGCCGATTTCTCCCAAAAGGCACTTCCCCAGAGAGAGAGTGTGTTACTTTAGATAAAGAGTTAAATAATCGAGCATTGAGATAAAATTCAGGGAATTTTGCGTAGATTAAAAATTAGTAAGTTTATGAGGACAAGCTCATATTTAATAAAGCCAAGTATTGCAATATCTTTGATTGCATAAAAGGTAAAAGTGAGCATCTTGGCCTTGCCCGAGTTAGTTCCGAGCTGAAAGGTGGTTCGCCCAATCGGAGGTTGCAGTACAGCGAGTTTAAATCACGAAATTAAATCGCGAAACGAGCCAAGGGTACGCGGAAAGTGGTGTTCCTGAAAGGGGCACGAATTTCCGACCGGACCGACCCAGAGCGTACGTGGCACTGTGTGTGTGTGTGTGTGTGTGTGTGTGTGTGTGTGTGTGTGTGTGTGTGTGTGTGTGTGTGTGTGTGTGTGTGTATGTGTGTGTGTGTGTCAATGTATATTTTAGTAAAATAAATATTGCATAACAAATCTTTAAAAACTATGATTAAATAATAATGCAAATGAAAACTAGTATCAAATATAAAGTATAATCATATGAACCTCATTCTGTACAAACACTACTTGTAAGCGGACTCTTACATTAGAGACTACTTTGTTGCACTGATCATTTTATAAGAAACGGAATACCCTCATATGAAGCCTTTAATATCCACGGTGAATCAATTTTCTTATAAACGTGTATAAATGTATCGCCTACTTAAAAGTATATACAGTACAGTTTAAGCGATTTTTAAACCTATCTGTCGTCACTTATGTATCATAATCTATGTACAAAAAAATTATGTACAAACTTTCTTAGATGGGTGAGGCGAAACTAGAAGTCTATCTTGCATATACCACTGAGGGGAATTTCTTTCCAAGTTTCCTGTAATTTAAGTTAAAAAGCCTCCTTTATTCACACCCATCACTGTTTACAATATCAATGTCCATTGATTCATCAAGTAGACATAACAACACACGCACTAATCTTACACCTATTTCATTATATCATAAGGGGTTTCCCAGTGGCCAAAATAATACAATTTTGTTGGTTAACGGCGATATTTTAATAAAAACCATTTAAACTGGCGACATTTAAACTTCGTCTGAAAAACTAGTACAATATAAATAAAAAATTTAACAAATGACAAATCGGTAAAGTAGCCACCTCACTATATGTACTCCTTTGATTTAATGGACGTCTGTAATTTTACACACTTAGTATTTATGAAAACGTTGAACAAATTTTAATTAATTATGCAGTTAAATAAAGAATTATTTGATTGACAAATAGAACTTTTTTAGCTGATCACAATGTTTCATTTAGAACAAACTCTTTCTTTTCATGAAAATTTTGTAGTGTTCAGATTATTTATACAATTTAGACATTTATATAATTCATTATTTAGATTAAGAATATGTCAATGATTTATACCTGGTGTTTCTGTATGGAAGCAACGCTGCATATAACCTAGTTCAACTCACCCTGTAGTATGTTTTATTTTATGTCATAATTTGTATGTGGTGGCTACACTCTACACAAAGGTAATATCCCTAACCGTCGAAATGATTTAGCAACACAGTAGTCTCACCAAAGCGTTTATTAGTTTGTGTTGTGTCAGTAATATCTCATTCCAAAATAAACTGATAGTTATTTTCAATACAATTCTTACAAACGTGTAAATATGAGTTGGATTTGAAGTTTCCCTAAATTTACAGTCCCTATTAAATCAACTTTCACTTGAAATTTTGTAACCACATGTACCGTACACGGTTTCAAGAGAACAGTCCACCCATCATTGTTAACAACCGACATTCTTGATGACGTGTTTCAACGTTTAATTTCTTCAGCCAGGAAATGGCTGAAAATTTATCTTCTTAGGTTGAAGTATCAACAAATTTAGGCTTCATTTTCATTACTAAGAGAAAGTTAAAACCGAATGCCTACTCCATAGGTGTCGTTCATGACATCTAACATGACAGCCCAATTGTGAAAAACGTGAATTCGAAAATAGAGCATGGTTAAGTTTCGTAATTATAACAAGTTCGAACATCCATAATATATTTTGACTTCGAATGTCTGCTTCAATATTATATATGATGACAACAGCGCAAAACAACAAAGAAATTAATTCATACTCCGTATTCTGGTTTTACTATATATCTTGTTTTTTTTTTCGTGAAAACGTTGAACGGATTAAACAAATAACATAATAGAGTGACACACAAGTCAGAAATACCTGATGTCCCTGAAACATTGGTACAAGTACTTGTAAATATAATCCAATCAATTGCGGTTAAATACGAAACAACATCCCAATCAATATGAGAACTCACGATAAGGGACGATATCAGAATGCTCCGCAGTATCATATTTGTGAAGAAACATTCTATGATACCGGTATGGTAAATAAGAAACCTCGTAAAGTAAGAGAGCACTGTCACCTGATTGGAAAACTTCTAAGGGCAACATATTCCAAATGTATTCTCAATAGACGGCTTCCATTAAAAATCCCAATCTTCTGACCTCTCACGCTACGATGCGCATCTGTTAATCAGAGATATTATCCAATATGGAGGTAAAATCCTTATAATAACTATTCTTGCTACTAAGGAAGCAAAGTATATAAACATAAAGAAAACCAAAGATAGCCATATTGGAGATAAAATGTTGCAAGATAAAGCTTGGGAACGTTTGAAGATTCCGATTTGAATGAATGGTTTTGAAGTGGTACTGCAGCTGCTGCTATGAAAGTTAAACGTACTTTTGGATTGGTTATATAAACAAAATTATAAAATATAGAATATAAATTGTAAGTGATGATTGATTATGATGATAATGTTTCAATATATAAGAGGCATAAGATAAACGTTGATTTGCCTGCCAGACAGGGATGTAAATACCGTTCAGCGTTTAGAAAACATCAATATGTAAAGAAATTTGTGCCTGAAGGAGCCGACTTGTTACATTTGGATATAACTAATTTATAGAAACGTAGAGAATCCTACTTTTTTTCTGGTTAGTTTCCAAAAAATAGTCCCAACCGCACAAACGGTAGGTCGCTCTATCTACCGTTTTCGAACAAAAGAAGGAAAATATCCCGATAATCTGATGAATTTAGATATTAGGCCTACGATCGCGTACGATATGTACAGTGTTTAGACTAATGACTTGGATATGATGGAAACACCGTTCTCATTCTATTATTAAAATTGTGTATACGTTATCGATACGACTAAACAAAGCACTGATATTTCACAATCGAAGAATAATAATAAGTACTGTTGTAAACTTTCCCAAACGTAAGCAACCTTGAAGAGTTAATAACTTCACGGGGGAATTCAAATCGGGGTTGGTCGAATATAACCTCACAAAGTCAGCTACAGTCTCAGGTTTGGTCCTCTGAACCAGAAATCCTAAACGTCATACTACTTAACTTATATGCCGACAAAATTAAGAGATTATAAAATTACAACTGGGTCGGGTTATTTATGAAACACCCGGTATAATGGTTTAGAAATAATATATCTCCCTTTGTTTATCGTAAAGCATGCCAGCTTATAAACTGAGTTCTTCTGCTTATAACTTACTGCAAGTAACTTTATAATTTTATACATTATAAAGCAGATGATTTTTTTAATGTTAGTTTACTTAGTTTATAACATTTACCTTAAAATCATCAGTTATATCCAACTTAATCGGTATTTTAATGTAATTGGGTGTAACCTATAACAAAAAGTAATAATATTTCAGTCGAAATTTCTTATAATAAAATTCCAGTAAATGTCACTTATAATCAAATTCGAGTAAAAATCATAAATGCTTCAATTAAAAATATCTCATAATCAAATTCCAATAAAAATCACTTATAATAAAATTTAATAAAAACCGCTTATAATAAAATTGCGGTAAATCACTCACAATAATACGGTATATTTTATTTAATTTATTTAAGCTTAAAATTACAATAATTTTACTATTTATTTTAAAATCACAATACAAACAAACATAAAATGCAATTGTTTTGTTATATATGAAAAAGAGTTTACAGCACAGATTAAGTAGAAATAAGTTTAGAGCAATAGCTAAGGTTCTTTTTCTGAACATTATTCCTTAAGGGTAATTTTATTTGCAATTTTGCAGACTGGTTAGGGTCCTTAATCTCTACATTTCACATGAATGAAATCGGGAAAGCATGAATGTATTATGAGAAATTAAGTCTTTTATAACAGCTGAATAGCCGATGGTTTTAATTGATGCATCATGGAGCGTCATGGAGGGATCGAATTCAATAAGTTGTGTTCATGTACTTAGATTGTGGGTATAACGATTTTGAAAAACTTTATCGTTTTAGCCAATTTTGAGAAGTCATTGAAAAATAAAAAAAGACTCGAAGGGGAATATACAAAATATGACTAAAATCTGTACACCCGTTTGTGATACAAAGACATGTACTGACGACAGACGATAAGTGAAAAACGCAAGTAATTGACATCATTACTAAAATCACTTTTAAGGACCCAGAGAATCTCAAAGTGGATATTTCTGAGAAAAACTCTGACTTGTCGACTCATCATATATGTTCTCAACACTACGCTTATGTGAAAAAGAAAAAAAGAAGATATTATTTAGAAAGAAATTATGAATGGTTGGGTTTAGCAAAGATGACGCATTAAGTCAAGGACATATATTTGTAACCTTCCCGGTAAGCAACAATATATTTCGTGGTTTCAGTGTAGATATTGAATATTGCAAGAATTTTTGTTTTTACTATAAATTTCAAACATTTTTCAATTTATTTAAATAGGGTGTACGTATTGTTTATATTAAAAGGGGAAATAAAGTTACATAGTAGGATATAGTAAGTTATCTGTAGAAAATATTTACTCCAAACAAGTTATGGGAGAGCCAGCCCAAATGAATGAGCCGATTTAAATGAAATTGGATATGTGAGCACACTTTGGTCAAAAATCTGGTTATAAATTCTATTTTTCTCGATAACTCAAATTTGGGGGCACTCGTCATAAAGGAATAGGCTAACATACAAAATTACGATTACCTAAAAATCGGTTTAAACGATATTTAATAAATTTTGCTGAAGTATAGCGTTTATTGACTCTAATTATAATAATTTATGGTTTTGGTATCTTAAACTATGTCGGTTCATGATTCATTTGTAAAAATCAAAAAACTATCCATAGCGCGTTTATAAAATAATTTACTTCTCAAAATCTGTTTTATCGGTTCCTTCAAAAGTTAGTGATATATATTAATTTATAGAACCTGTTTGAAAAATGTCAAGTAAATAAATATTGCTATTCAAAATTAATAGGATGGAGGTATGGTCAAGAATAACTCATAAGACCCCCATATTAGACCCAAATTGCCGCCCGGCCTATTCAAGTTCACAATATTTTTAGTAATAAAACGAATTAATTTCAGACAATTCCCAGTGAACAACTATTTTATTGAGACGAGATACCAAATATATCAAATATAAAATGTCAGAAACAATTTTAAGGGCAGCTGCTTAAATTGGTATTGGCTTTGATTGTACGGCTCCTGAATAGAATAAGTGGTCTTTTGTAGTATTATAATAGTGATAGTTATGAATATTTACTACACTGTTGCAGTAAAATGTGTCTCGATCAGAAAACATGTACCTTCATGCCATTCTGGAAGTTTTCATGTTTATATATTATTCCTAAGCAAAACTTATATTTTACAGTTATTCAGCAAGTAGAGTTTACTACTGGGAACTTCTTATTAAATAACTTCTCAATGTAAAAAATATTTTCTTTTTTTCTTTTTTTTTTTTTTACAAATTGCTGCCCAAGTAAAAAAAACCGTAAAAATAGTAAAATATTGCTTCAAATATGGAAAATAATATGTTTAAAATCCCTCAATTTGTTTCATTATGATCTAAAAGTATTCACATATAATCAGTTGTTTGAAAACATAACTTTTAAAAACTTATATTAATGTTAAAAGTAAGTTATATTTCATCATTGAAGGGTTTCATTTACATACAGCATAATCATGGTATGTATACATGCGTGTTTAGGTGTTGAAGCAAACTGAAAACTTCCTCAAAGACTAGACTATATACTAAGTTATCATTAATAAACCTTGTCCCTGTAAAGCGACAAACTTAGGAAAGTAAAAATTAAATTCATTTTATTGTAATTACAGTATTTTTCACCAAATGACAAAAATAAAGTTCACCTTAAAAATTATTTAAGTATTAAAAGGATTGTGGTCATCTAAATGTCATTCCCAAACTTAATATAGTTAATTACTATAATTTTTGTAATTCTCCTATAAATTTTCAATTTTATTTCAGTTATTATTTCAATTTAATATTTTCATTTAATTTATTCATTTTAATTTTAAATACACAACAAAATTGCAATAAATTTTAAACGTAAAATAATTTAACTATTTTTAAAATGTATGTTCCAATATTTTTTAATAAAAGTTATTTATAAATATTATATTCCTTATTGTTACACTAATAAACATTACACTATAAGATTATTCAATTAGGTTAAAAAGATTTAATGTACCTTTATATGATTTGTGCCTTTGAATAGACTAAGACTAATGGGCTTTTTTATTTTCAGTTCATCAGCTTTTTCTTCAAGTATTAGTATTGCCATTGCCGTGTAAATTTGTAATGAAGGGAAATGGTTGAAGTCAGATGTAATAATATGATTATTTGATCGTCTCATTGAGTGATCATTCCAATGATTCGAATATTTAGGAGACTCGAAATGGAAATTGTTTATTTTATATTGCTTTTGTTGTTCATTGTTCAAACTCTCTGAAAGTTAACAAAAATTATTAAGGTTTAAAAACAATTAATACTAAGAAGAAACTTCGTTTGCATTACATATTATATGCGGAAATTACATCACAGAATATTAAGTACCACTAGAGATTGAAAAACATTTTCATAAACTTATATTTTTCCTAAAATAAATTAAACGCATTTACACCGGATGTGTATCTAAAAGTTTGTGGTGATAATCTTCCGTAGCCAGACATAGGTTTTTTTCGTTTTGCCATCATTTTTCTGAGAGTTGCGGCTAAATTACCTGTCTGCCAATAGTTGGTGAAATCTTATTAAAAAGTAATTACAATAGTGTAAAATATTCTAAAATTTATGTATTGGCATTTGTAGGATTTTGCAACAGTAACCCAAAACGACCAATAAACTTGTATCATTCTTGGGGAAAATTATTAGATTTTGAAACTACTTATTTGGTCTTAGGGACGAATGGTCATGCCACACTGCAAAGCGTCAATAACCTTACCTTTTACTGCAAACCATTGAAGCCGAGCTTGTCATTCAAAATAATTACAATACCAACCAAAATAATAGGTTACTTCTAAATACAATCATTGCTGAGTTTTATAGTAACAACGATTATATTTTAAATTTAAAACATTTAATTACATGCCTTTATAATAATTATATATATTTAAGAATTAGACAAACCCCATATGCACATTCTAAAGTTTTGAGTTAATGTAAAACAATATTTATTTATCAAAATCACTCCCTCCTTTAGTATAACAATTTTTTATTTATTTACTAGAAATTTACAACTTGAACAAATATACAAAAAACAGTGCATAAAATAAGATATGACACTAGAAGCTTAGGTCAAACTGTTTATTAATTTAAAACTGTTTATTTTATTTTAATAAATAATAAATAAAAAAAAACAGTTTAGACTTATAGAACACAATAACAGTTATTTACAAGTTCTGATCACAATCTTCATACATAAATGTTTTAATCTAATTCTCGTTGTTCATTTATAAGAGCAAATAGTGAATTGTACTCTCATTGCACTTTTTGTGAAATAAACCCATTATGCTGGTCACAAGTCCGGGGCCTGTTGTCAAGTGCAGGAAGGGTGAATGATAGCGGAGTAGCGCCTCTATATAAAACCTTGGTACATCTGACCGGATGGTAGTACCATGTAAAGGTCTCTGCCTAGAGTACTAGGTGATAATCTGTCAACGGCTATGATGGCGAAATAATATTTATCCCAATGGTGAAAGAGGCAGAAGAGCTTTAGTCAACGATTCTGACGACAGAAGAGGATAAATCCCAATGGCTGAATAGGTGAAACATCCTAGAGGATTAAACCTCGGAAAAAGATCAATCTCCGATTATTCGGATTAAATGAAACAATGGATAACACTAACGGATATTTTACCCCAAGTAGCAACCCAGATGAACTGGGAAATCCACCCTTTACGTAGGCTGGCTCCAAGGATTCTGGGGGGAGCCAACTATTGCTTTCAGGAAATCCTAATAACCCTTTTAGGAAAAGCTCTTTGTTAAAGAGATCACCACCTAAAGCTTTGGTTCTACAAGAAAATTAAACATTGCCAAAGCAAACAGAAACAAGTGAAAATAACTTAAAGGAAAGCATTAAAAGTAACCCTAGATGATTTAAAGTGACACAGATATGAGTTATAAACAAAGGTCACTCTGCTGGATAAATATCAAGTAACCACAGCGTATTAAAATAAAAATAATACTAGTTACTATACCGATGAAGAAAAACTGTTTAGAGAGACAGATTGGTTCCTTAAGAAAATTAAAAAAGCAAACAAAGAAAGGGAAGGCAATGTCCAGACGCAGTTGTAGACATTAAGGATGATGAGTATATGAGACCAAAGGTAAATGAAATCGATAAGGAAAAAACAAAGCAAAGGAATATAAAGGAAACGACACACACCACCACCCATAATCAAAGATAGAAACCTTTGGTAAATTAAAGAATATGATTCAGCAGGTTACGGATTAAGAAAGTAAATATATGTGCTTAAACAATAACGTTTGGAAAGTAAATGGATCAGATAGTGACACATAGAGAGCATTCACTAAAGAACTGACAAAGCATAAAGTATAATGGTATTCAAAATTGACACCATCCATCATGTGATGAAAACGAAATAATCTTGGATCTGGCAAATAAAAGTTTTCATATCTTGGCAGTAAAAAAAATCATTAGAAAAAGAAATATTTGAAAGTATAAATGGAGAGCAATTTAGGCAAAGAAAAGGACTTCAGCCATTCATGCTCACATTTCATAATGAGTAAAATGTCAGCAATATATTTTATATCAAAACTGTTATGGGGATTGGTGTTAATATTGAGCCTTTATGGAAAAATGTGAATTTAATTCCACAGTGCAAGCGATGTCAGGCATTTGGTCGTTTTCAGCTATACTGTCAAAGTGATTTTGCCTGCGTGAAATGTGCTGGAAAACACTCCAAAATTACCTGTCTTTTAAAAAGGGATCAAAAACCTATTTGTGTAAACTGTAAGGGTGATCATCCTGCAAGTTACAGAGGATGTCCAGTAGCAAAAGTACAACAGGAAAGAAGAAACAGACAAATATATCATTGGCAGAGTATTCATGAGAAAACTCATGATAAAAAATCAGACGATGTTGTATCAACCAATTATAAGGAAAGCATTAATAAAATGGATAATAAGTATTCCTAAAATATAAGGAATGCGGGAAGGGAGGAAGAATCTTCAATCAAAGATATTTTATCATGTATCGCTCATCAGTTAAACAACCAAGAGAAATCTAATAAACTATTAACTGATGAGATCAGTATGTTAAAAATGAAAAACCGAAAAACTAACAAAGCCAAAAAATTACACTTTATATATTGGCAATTGGAATGCCAATGGACTGCTCAATTATCTCTCTGAACTAGAAATATTTATAAGATACGAAAGATTAGATAATTGTCTTATTACTGAAACACATTTCACAAACCAATCATTTGTTAAATTCATGGTTTTGCTTATTATCACAGTCTTTATCCAGCCAATAAAGCAAAAGGAGGGTCTGCGGTATTGATAACAGAATTATTTCACATCATATAGAGCCCACTATAAAAAATGAATTGATTCAAGTAACAACAATAAAAACAAAAAACAAAAAATGGTTAAAATTTCGGCAATCACCTGTCCACTTAGACAATCACCAACAAAAGGCGATTATAAGAGACTTTTTAATACTTTGGGATGTTACTTTATAATCGGGGGAGATTTTAATGCAAAAATTATAAGCTGAGGTTCAATACTAATAACTGAAAAGGCAGGGTATTGTATCAGGCAGGCCAAGACCACTGTTTTCCTTTCTTCGGAATCAACAAAATACTGCTACATATAGTTTCAATAATGTCTGATGAGACTACAGATACACCCACAAAACAACAGCTCGTAGTCTGTATTCGATACTTCCATAATGAAATTTTCAAATAAGAAGAACATTTCATTAAGTTTTTTGACGAGATGAATCTCACTGATGAGCAATCTCACACAGTTTTGTAAGAGCAAGAAAAAATAAAACTTGATGTGACCTACTGTTGAGGGCAGACTTTTCATGGTTTCTCAAACATGAATGGAGACTTTATAGGGGTACAAACCTGCAATGCACAGATTTAACCTCTAGCTATCGACAGCCACTGTGCCAACCATAGAGGCTAAAATTTTGGTAAAGCATTCACTGTGACTAGCATAAGAAACGCTGTTGGAATGATATCCTCCTTGGGAAACTTCTCAGAGAGTCAGTTGCGAGATTTGAAAAACTGGAAGAATAAATGCAAGAAAATCATAGCCTCAAACCGGAATATATTTTCATAAGAAAATGTGTGGAAAAACACGAGACTGTGTTGACATTTATGGCCAACCTCCCTATCCTGCTCACTGTTATAGAAGCCACTAAAACTTACAGGTATGGGAAACAACGTCTTTCTGTACTTTATCCAATCATCAGTGTATTTAATTAGCATCATAATATTAGCCAATTTTCTTGGAGTTACTTTATCCTTAGTTCAAAAACTGTAAGCAGAATACATGGACGTACTCAAATCTATGCAACTTTTAGAAACAACTATAACAAGCACTCAATAGAAACGAGAGAACAGCACAGAATTCTCCACGGGATTATATGAAAAATCAGTCAAATTGGCAACATACGTGGGTACAGAAGTTTATTAAGCAAGAATAAAAATGATGTAAAATTACCGATCAAACTTACAGACAGAGTTAGTTGAAGATTATTTCCGTATACATCCATTTTTTGATTTTATTATTATTGAACTGATGTGTACATTTCCAAAGGCTGATATGCAATGTGTAGGAAAGCTTCAAAAGCTTTTACCATCGTTGGATACAGATTAACAAAGTCAAATTTGTGAAAGAGATGAGCAATACATGAATCATTTACCCTGCTTTTTAGCTTTGAAAGGAGAGCTCCAAATTTGTAAAAAATGTGAAGAAAATACGAACAAAAACAAAACTTACATCACTCATAAAATACGAAAATAGAAACATAGAAATATAGTTATGTAAAAGAAACACAGATGTTCACTTTCCGTCAGAAATACATAAAATTAACATAATTGATTATTATTATAATTACATAAGTTTTTACTTTTGAATTAATATAAATGTAACTACTAATAAAGTAACTATATAAGTCAGAGAATCCATATCTATAAGTATAACAATACCACCATTTATGTAGTTTCTCGTACTTCCAAAAGAGAAGTGACAAGTCAACAGTATTTGTACAAATATAAATGAACACATTGAATAATAGTTGTTCATTTTTAATACTGAGCAGTACTTATATCATTTTCGAATATTTCAAAGATTTATAAAATTGCCATAAAATATTTATTGTTTAAAAACTTTCAATGTTTTACTGTTATACACAAAAAAAGTCAGCTATCATTTTATTACCATCACTAATCACAGAAAGGGTTTGACTAATCGCTGTTTATTTCATTTAATAAAAAAACAAAGACTTCACATTACATAATAGAATAAATTGTAAAAAATGATTTATTTTTCTGGAAAGACAACAAACGAACTACACATCTTCATATTTGATCCTTAAATTAAATGTAAATTCTGTCTAATCACAAGGGTAGTAACTATTTCATAGCAAATGTATTTAAGTTTCATATTTATTAGTGGATTAAGTATAAAAATGTGTAAAATATAAAGTTATGATAGAAATTTAACTTTAAAAAATGGTTAAACTACAAATATATAAATTCGCATTATTAGTCAAAGGATAATTTTGATTACATTTCAAATATATTTATATTTCACATTTACTACTTATGTAAGAACAAACACATGTACAATTTTAGTTTCGTAGTAAAAATGTTAATTTTCAAAAATGGTTAAACTACAAAATTGCCATTACTCATTAATAATCACCGGTTAGTACCATTTCATAGCAAATGTATTGAATCTTCGTATTTTTATTACAGATTCAGGAGGACACATGTGAAAAATCTAGGTTTTATGTTAAAATGTTATCATGTTAAAATTTTACAATATTTTTAATTACGAAATCGTCATTACTCTAAATAGCCACTGGGTAGTTACCATTTGGTAGAAGATGTAATAGAAGCTTCACATTTTAATACGGATTTAAGCGTAAACATTAGTAAAATCAAGGTTTTATGTTAAAGATCTTCCAATCTTTCAAAATTGAGTTTTCCACAAAATCGTAATTACTCAATAATAGTCACTGTATAGGCTACGTACCATTTCATAACAACTTTATTGAAGGATAAAATAAAGCAAAAGCTTAAAGTTTCAAATATTTTAATAGTATAAATGAGCTACAATTGTTTCGCCTTGCGTCATCATCCCGCAACTGATAATTTACAGGTATAGACAACTATTTAAACATAAGTAAGAGGAATCTGAAATACCATAGAGATATCGGGAAAGGTAGGGGGATGACCTAGCAGGTAGAAGGTTAATGAACTATGTTACGGATGGGTTTTAGAAGAGGTGACGAATTTAATACAATTTGGTCATTTAAGTTGAGAATAGGTCTAAGTGAAATAGATCTATTTATTTCTAAACATTCTAAATTATTTAATCTATTACTTTTATTTTCTATATGTAAGAGTTTAACATTCAATTTCGGATCCGATATCTCTATTGTGTATTTCAGTTTCCTGTTACTTATGTTTAAATAGTCGTCTATACCTGTAAATTATCAGTTGCCCGATGACGCCGCAAGGCGAAACAATTGTAGCTCAGTTATACTATTAAAATATTTGAAACTTTAAGCTTTTGCTTTATTTTATCCTTGAATATGGAGTTTCAACAAGAAATATCTGCTATTACATTAAACACTTTATTGAAACTTCAAATTTTATTGCTGATTTAGCGAAAACACTTGAAAATCTGTTTGTGTCATTTTCGGAAATCTACAATTGTATACGGAAACCAATTCTTAATGCCTTCATCGACACTGTCTCTATCGATGCATATTTGACCGATGTGAATTTATCTAAAACCACTATTTCTCAGAGCCTGATCCAGTACACAAATTACAGCTAGATGAGCACTGCAATACAGTGGATTGTTTGGATACCCTGTCCCCCACCACATTACTTCCTTTGGCTCACAAGTGTCCTTGAGAGTTGGTCATGAAATAACTCTACGATAGTAATTTTGAAAAAAGAAGTAATAAGTTGTGAGTGGAATAAAATTACAAACAATATATCTCCACTTTGTCGCGTTTGGGGAACGCTAATAAAATAATAAAATTAAACCCAGCATTAGTTCGATAATCCCCTAACGACGACAACGTTCTCGGGTATGTTGGGGGTAAATTTTGAATTTAGCCAAAATTTGTGCAAAAGTTTTAAGTCGGTTTTAGTTTCACATTATGTAAGGAATACACATAGAGTGGCAGCTATCTCTTGTCTACACAGACCACAATTCTTTAGTTGGAAAGAACAAGAATTTCAGATTAGTAAATACCCACAAGGTGACAAAGTGACTTCTATTTCCAATTGGTAGCAAATTTTACATAGCACATGTAGTGTAGTGGTGGCGATGGTGCTATTTGTTGTAAACATTCTACGAAGCTGATTCAAAATCATTATATAGCGACATCTACCTAAACTCCAATTGTAATGTTCAACAATAGGGTCTCCATCTAGTCACCAATCGCCAAAATCCAATCCACAGTCAAAACAAAATGTACGGTCTTCAACGCTAGAATAAAAAAACCTGCTTTGGCTAATTTACTCGTTGATAAGGCATGTACCCAATTTGAATAGGTCTGCAACCGTGACGTCTAAGTTGAGTAGTGGCCATTATGTACATTTTTTAAGGTTATGCAACCGGACAACATCTTCTCTCGCAGTTTTCTCGCTTGTGACTGAAACAAAATAGAGTTGTCCACTGTGTTTTCACGAGGTTGGAACCGTCTCAAATATTGTGTATTTTCCGATCTATAGTCGAAAGTATTAAAAATTTCTTTTACAAAGTACGTATCGTATCCGTATTATATAGCAAACCGCCTTCAATCCATCTGATACAGTGGTAACGTGATTGTAAACAACGAGACGATATTTTAGTTTTGTCTTTGAGCACGGACAAATTCTACGGCGGTTTAAACACTATGACACTGAAAATGATCTCCGAACTAAAGTGAATGGTTATGATTAGTAGACATATTATCTATCAATGTAAAATAAAAACTTATCCAAGAGTGTTCTCTTGACCTCTTCAATTCCAACTGTAATACTTGACTTAACAAGGATGCCCCGCTACCCCGAGTAACCCAGTGGAAGGTTCGCTGATTGTTACTGGTGGACAACATGTGTGAAAACCACACATCTGTAAATGGCAATGGTTAAAACTATTTAACAGAAGTATAATAATTAGGCTGTTTTTTTTCTCACAACCGGGCTATGTAAAATTCAATAAAATGATTACCAATTATTTACCTTCATAAAAGGACTACGTTACGTAATAGGTTTATAAATATTAGATTTTTTTTTGCATCAATTTTCAATTTATATTTCATCAAATTTCTAAAGAAGTAAATAATTCCGACAAATGATTAGCCTAAATTAAATTAATACTTAAATTGTAATTATTGTATTGACTAATCTGACGTTTTAAAAGTATTTCAGGTTTTGAATTTAAAAAGTTGGCAAAACATTACAACTTGTACTATTTATAATTATAGTTTTCATAATTTAATTTAAACTCTTAAGACTTTTATTTTAGTTTGTAGAAGAACAATTATTAGCAAGAAGAACATCTGTAAATTTCAAACAACTTTTAATTAAAAGTTTCCGTTAAAAGCAGGTTTTTGGAAGCAATACTCTTTCCCTTTAGTCTCGTTTGTATTTATCTCTCTATATATAATAATAATAATAATATTCTTAAAACCATATATAATAATTGTTATTTAGGCTTCACAATGATTTGCAACGTAAAAACCTTAATATTAAAGTTGAATAGACATTAGTACAGTCGATATTTTGTTGTCAATTAATGGTAAATTGTTTTATTTTTGGAAAAATGCAATTTGTATAGTTATCAAAATATAAATTACTTAATACGTCATGTTATCTTAATAACCAGTTGTGATTGACGCGTAGCAGGCCTAAGTCTATTGTTTCGAGTACAGCATTGTCTACACGTTCGCTGGTTCATTGGTTGTGACCATTAGGGAAACACGTAATCGGTGCATGGTATGTCACCAGATTCATAGACGATCACGTCCGCATCCACAAAATCCAGACAGCTTTTGTACATATATATTTGTTGCCAGTATTCTCCTGCCTGAGAACTGGCTGTGTTTAACATCACACCAGTAGTAGGCGGTGCTTCACGTTAAACACTCGCCAATTGGACTATTGGCTATCTTAAACTGGCAATGGTTGATTGATCAATGTAGGACTATTATATGTATGCCTTATAACCCAAAAAAGAAATACATGCATGCTTATATTATGGTCATGGTAATCGTAGTTTACTTCTAAAGTAGTCTATCACGCCAAATTCATTTTGAATCAATCAAAATACTAATATGAACATATTACAATACAATACCCACTAAACATAATCATCTCTATTTTTGGTAATCAAAATTTATTTTATGTTTAAAATAATTAATCATTTCGAGTAGACTTAATTGTGACGTCATAACGATATACGTAAAGCACTTGTCTCTTTCCTCCAATAACTATAGTAAAATCTTAATAATATAGTGATATAAACATAACCTCAAATTACGTGCTTATTCAAACTTAAGTACAATATGGAAACAGCTTTAGTTGTTAATATCTTTTTTTTCTATTTTCTTTGTTTTTAATATATTTTTTTATGACTGTGATAGCCTCCGTCAGAGGCCTCACCGACGTCGACCTGAAGGTCTTTTGCCGCCCCAAGTTCCATCCTACACCCACTCAGTAATACCTGTCATCCTTATAAAGGAACAGATACTACCTATCGGGTTCTCTAGGATGGTTTCCATCTCCTTCCCCGGAGGGCCTAGAGAGTATAGCTTGGCTCTTCCTAACGCCTCACACTCTTATTCCAAGCCGCATTTCCTGCATGTATTTTCTTCAGCAATCCCTATCCTATGTAGGTGTTTTCTGAGGTGGCAGTGGCTCGTTAATAGCCCTACCACCCATCTCATGTTTTCCCTTCTAAGAGAGATAAGTTTTTCAGCATGTTTCTTGCTTGGTCTAAGTATCCTCCTTGCAAGTCTACTTGTTGTTGAATTTGTCCAGGCCTTATTCATCCCCTCCCGTATCCATATATCAACCGCTGCTCTGGAATGTCCAAAGGAGATCCCAAACACCGGCTCCGGGGCCACGAAAGGGGATTCTGAACCTATCCGAGCTAGTTCATCTGCTCTCTCATTTCCATCGATACCTGAATGGCCAGGTACCCAGCCCACAGAAACCGTGTTCACCTGTTTAAGCTTTATCAATGATGAGATGCAGTCCCATACCAACTTCAACTTTAGTCTAGTCGTGTTTAGCTCCTTAATTGCAGCTTGAGTGTCCGTGAAGATCAGAATGTTCTTACCTTTGTATTCCATTCTTAGATTCTCCTTAATGCACTCAGAGATTGCGCCTACTTCTGCTTGGAAAAGAGTAGATTCTTGCCTAGGCCCAGTTGCTCTCTGGGTTGATCCCATGTATACCACCCCCTATACCCATCTCCGTTTTCTAGCCATCTATAAACCAGACTATATCCTGCTCGTTGTATAGCCTCTTTCCAGACTCCCTAGAGAATATTTTCGTCTTGAATGGTTTATCTAATGAAACCTTAGGTATTGTGTGATCTGAAGGCATGTCTAACACTTTCTTGTTGACCACTTGATTGATCCTGCAGTGTCCAATCGCTGGCAATCTCATTCTCCAGCAACCAGTTTGCTGCAGTCTATATGCACTCATCCTGGCCTGTCCCTGAATATAAACCCCTAAGGGATGGAGATCCAGTAGAGCATTCAAGGTAACTGTTGGTGTAGACCCCATGGCACCCGTGATGGCCAAACAAGCCACCCTTTTTACACCATCCATTCTACTTCCAACACCACCTTGTACCGTCTTCGTCCACCAAACCACCGCTGCATAGGTTATTAGTGGTCTGATAATCATGGTGTATATCCACATAACCACCTTTGGTTGCAGACCCCATCTTTTTCCGACAGCCCTCTTACACGCAAATATAAGACTCTTGGCTCTGGTTACTACCCGTTCTACTTGCGGGTTCCAGGTGAGCCTTTTATCCAGCAGAAAACCTAGGTTCTTCACCTGATTCTCCAGCGCTACCTCCTGCCCAAAGAGCTTAGGGAGCGACCTCACTCCCAAATTCCTTTTTTTGTCAAAGGAATAAGGGTAGTTTTCTGGGATTCACAGCTAACTATTCCGCCTGGCACCACCTTTCCACCTGGATAAAGGCAGCCTGCATGAGTTCACAAACAACTCTCATGTCTCTGCATCTTACCACGATGGCCACATCATCGGCGTATCCCTGTGAGTAGAATCCTTGTTCGTTTAGACGCCTCAGGATCTTATCCACTACTAGGTTCCATAACAAGGGAGATAGAACTCCTCCATGTGCACATCCAAGCCTAGCCTGGCCGTGATGGTTTCATCATACAGAGTAGCCTGGATTAACCACCTGTTCAGCATGGCAGACACCCATCCTACAACAGTCTTGTTCACCTCACAATCCTCCTAAGCTCTAATCATCGATAGTATTGAAGTGTTATTGATGGCACCCTCTATATCTAGAAACGCCCCCAGAGCTATTTCCTTTGCTTCCAGGCTTTCCTCTAGCCTGCTCACGAGGTGATGCAGTGCTGCCTATAGGACCTGCCTGGTCTGTAAGCAAATTGATTTTCGTTCAGGCCTGAACTCCTTAGCACGCTTTCTCTGATGTTCATATCCAGTATTCTTTCCATTGCCTTTAGCAATAAGGAGTTTAGGCAAATAGGTATATATGCCTTGGCCTGAGCATATCCCGCTCTTCCAGGCTTTGGAGCGAAGACCACCCTAGCCACAGCCCATTTCCTTGGAACATGGCCCAGAGCCAAGCTCGCTCGAAAAACACCCGTGAGTACCGGCCTGAGTACCTCCAAACCCTCCATGAGTAGTAAGGGAGTGATCCCGTCCGGACATGGGGCTTTATGCAGCTCGAACGATCTCATGGCCCAATTAATATTATCCTCAGTAATGAGTCTCCTCGAGCAGTTCCAGTCCGCTATACGCGGCCCTGCCCTAATATGCAGAGAGGGATGACCCCCTCCCCTTCTCTCACAATCCGGAAAGTGACATCCCAGAAGGATTTCCAGACCAGAGTCTCCTTTCCGGACTGCGTGTACGAGCCATGTGTTAATATCTTAGGGCAAAACTTGATATTGAAAACAATTGATTTTATGCAAAGTTGAAGGAGATTTCATTTTTTAATATACAAAATATTAGCTTTATATTTAAAAAATAATCACGATAATCAGACTAAGGGAAACTCCATAAATAGCTGTCCAAAGTTTCCGAATCTGGAAAATTGCCCAACCAAAACAAATGCCATAGTTGGGCAATTTCAAATAGTTCTTATGGAGGAAACTGTAAGCGCTGATTATTCATAAAAATTCATATGTAATGCAAATATCGATTTTTTAAAGAAACTATACCATAAATCATACAATTTATAAAATAATTTTGAAATATGTCTAGTGGAACTCCAGAAATAGCTGTCTAAACATTAAAAAAAATTATAAAAAGTTGCTATTTTATTTCATATGGTGTAAACTCTAATTATTCAAAACGTATAATAAATAATTCAAATTTTTGGTTTTTTTTTTTAAGAAAAAAAAACAGCGTTAATTCCACAATTTAAAAAAGAAAAATGAAAATATTCCCAGTGAACCTCCAGATATAATTTTCTTTTTTCTTTTTATAAAAACTTATAAAAATCACCATTTTGTTTCTTACGAAGGAAATTGTAAGCTTTAATTAATGAAAATATACTAAAGGTAATTTTAATTTAGTATTTTTTGAAGAAACCACAACCCTAATCCTACAATATAAAAACGAATCATAAAAATCTGCACAATGGACCTCCAGAAAGAGTTGTTCAATAATTTAAAAGTTATGTATTAATATATAAGAAATTCTCTTTATTACAGGTTGTTAAAACCATAAAAAAAAGAAGTATTTATGAATACACGAAATGTAAATTTTCACAATTATAGAAAATATATATGGGAATTTGTAATTTAAGAAATATTAAATTACGATTATAAAAAATAGTAAAAATATGAAAACATACACGACTTTACTGAAATTAATTGATTTTCAAATAAATATTACGAATTAAGAAACAAGGGTTACAATTACATAACAATAAACAATTAATATATACATAGCATAAGGGATAAAAAGAAAATATTAAAAAATACCAATGCAATATTGAAATCCAAAATCGTTAAGTTGTACTTTTATAAATTTTAAATGTTCCTTTACATTATATATACGCAAATAAAAATATATGTCTACTACCCTTGTAAATGTACAATATGTATCTTATAGTAGTATAAGAATAAAATCCTTTTTTATTATTATTATTATTTTTAGTTGTCTAAATTTGTTATTCTTAATTATTGATTTTAATAGTATGTATTTCTAAATAAATCTACAAAATAAAGTGAATAAATAAAGTAAATATTTTGTAACACTTACAGACCGTTTACACAGTACACATTTTTAATAGTTATTTTATAAGTCACTACTCATATGAAATCTATGTCAATCCGTAATGTATGTAACCATTGTAAAACTACTTATTAAAAACTTGTTACTCTAATGGATTAAGTAGAAGATATGAATATAATACACCAAAAGCATTATATTAAAAAAGGGAGAATGATCCAGGAGATAAACTTACAAACTATTACATAATGGAAATAAAATGGAGTTGCGACCCTTTTGTTTAGCATAACTAATAATTCCTCAGTGACAATGTATCTTAATTTTAAATCAATCTAAAAAAAAATGCTTAGAATAATTGTATTTCGTCTCTATTTGTATACATATCATGGTTGTTTTGAATAGTTATAACTGTACTGAGCACTTTCTTAAGTAGTTTTAAAAGTAGTTCCTTCTGACCAAAAAATTACTTTCATACTAAGTGTTTGCTTTCCATCTTCTTAATTTTTATATTCAACAAAACCAATTATTTTTTGTACTTAATACTTATATATATATATATATATATATATATATATATATATATATATAATGTATAATATTTTATTAGTATTATCTAATCAACTAATCTACTACGAAAGATTTTTGTAATTAATGGAAGTAGCAACAAAATCATTTGTTACAAGTAGTTATCCTTTCGCACGCCGTGGATAAAAACTTAGTATGAGGTTTATATATAATCCCTAAATGGGCCTAAATATCAAATAATGTATAGCATTTTAATGTAGTTGAGTTTTATTTATATATAACTATTTGTGATTTATCTTACTTATTATTAATTGCAATGCAGACTTTTACATTGTCGTAGAATTGCTAGAAAATGACCATGCCTTTTTCAATGGATGTTGTTCAAATTTTGTGAAAACGTTAACATGAAGAAGTTACGGAAAAATAAACTGAGCTGATTCATAAAATAGCTCAAAAACCTTTCAGGATTTTAGGTCTCTGAAATTGTGGCTGTCAATTAGCAGTGAAATAATACTAAAGCTTTGAAACCTACAGACCTTTAACATCGGTATTTACAAAGTATAGGTTCTGATACAGAACTTCTCTTTTCTCCTTTACTTATTCGTATAACATGTTTACTTAACAAATGTATGTGAAATCGCTTAATGAATCCATTAATAATTCGTATTCCCATAAATCAACAAGACCTGATTACAGCGCCATTTGAGAGGTAGTAACACATTGAGGTTAAATTGAGCAGAACTAAGGCGGCTGGCGATGTTGTTACAGTAGCGTTTCTGTTTGACGATATTTGAGTAAGTTACGAGATAGTTGCCAGCAAGGTGGTCCGAACGAGAAATGTAGACACTGCAAGTACACTAAAGAAACTATTGTCGTTGCGAAAGAGTGAAAAAACTCTACAATGCAGACTGGCTGCGTTATCGTGAAAGGAAACCGGTTTCAGAGTTTACTCTTAAAAAAAATGTTAATGGGATTTTTTGAAAACTACAAAATAATCGTGGTGAACGTGAAACAGGAACTCATACTTTTGCGATTATCGAATGATCTGGACGCGGTATACAGTGAACATGCAACGGACATAAAACTCGACACAACCAGTATACATTGGAGAGTATCTGACCTAGCGGAGACCAATGATTAAAGATTGAAAATTTTTAAACTGATAAAGAGATACAGATCCGTACACAAACCCTTTACGGTCTTGGAAAATTTAAGAAAATCCAACCCTTCCCCAGACAAAGACAGACAAAACGGGTAATTAGCTGGAAAAAGCGCGGTAGACGGAAAAAATCATATTAGGAAGGATGCTACAGTATTGTGTTTGAAAGGTTCAATATTACCAATGTAAAACTATACTTGGATTCACTCTATTTCCCCTACTATAATTTGCACGGTGACGTGTCGACCATGTACGAGATGTGCACACGATTTCAACAAACGTTATATATCCACAAGCCATCTCCAAAACTCTCGATTTGAACAAGTTTACAAGTAAGCCCCCCATCTTTGTAATGGATTGTTCCAAACAGAGCGATCCTATTAATGCTACAGCAGCCAATTGTCTGATTATACACGACTCGCATATCGTGTACAATTTCCTTTCGGGACCGTTAAAAAGGTAGTGATTTAGATATGCATACGCAAACGGTAGTGGGGGGTGAATAGATGTAGTAGTAACAATACACTCGTTCCGATCTGATCATTTCCTGCCGAGACACCATGTGTACCACATGAAATTGTTCACGCCTTCCTCAGGCTCGAGGCTAAGAATAAGTGACCGATTTTAGAAGACTTAATTGACGAGGATAGAATCTTTTCTTCTTCCATTCTATCAGATACTATAGGGAAATAGGTAAACAATGCATTCGCCGCAGATGGATGTATCCATGATGACGAGAAATTTCAAGAAGTTAAGAAGCGTTTATTTAGTCATGTGTATGCCGCGTTAAAAAGTCGCGACATTCTTTGGGTGGAATTGGTGGATGTATTTGGGATATGTTTTGGTGGTTGGAGTAGACTTGATTTATCGCAACCAATATTGAAGCTGTTGTGACGTAGATGAAGAAAACGATAAAAAATACTATCAAGTCGATTTCGATTACCCGCGAGTACACGAGTTTCCTTTGGTAAAATCAATATTAACGACGACTGTCTGACAAGGGAATCTGAAGCGATAGTAAATGAGGAAGTGCGAGTTCCCTCTAAATAATCCGGATTTTGACATTGATTAACGCGGTAATTTCAAATCGAAATGGGTAGTAAGACAATGGTGGTAGGGAGTGTGAGATACTCACGGGTCATTCAAGACCATAGATTCCAGCAGGATAGACGTGGCGCGAGCTCCTACCAAGCGTTGGATACCGCCTAACCTACCGTTTGGATTAATCAATCCTGGACCGGCTTTAAAGACAGCCGTGCAGTTAATTAAACTATTTCCCATCCTCAAAGCGGTAGCAACAAACAAAACAATTTTATCGACACGTAAAAATGTCTTACAAATATTCAACCTTCCACCAACTAAAAGTCGTCTAATTGCAATAGATAATAGTTTAATTTGGCATCAATGGAAAACTAAAGATCTGATCTTGCATTTTCATAAAACCAAAAGTCTACAATCTGTAATATGTCGTATTAGTTAATTGAATGAATTAAATAAAGCAATAAAGCTAATATTAAAAAAAATTATAATATAAATGAGCTACAATTTATATTATTCAATTTTTTTAAACTTTAGTTTTTATTGCTTTATTTAATCCTATAATATGGAATTTCAACAAGAAATATCTGCTATTATATTAAATATAATTGGATGAAGTTATTGATACACGCTGCTCTACTTGATCATCGGTGGCGAGTCGACATTTCGTCTCAAACATACGTCACACTTGTTTATATTTTACAAGTGGAGACGTATTACGCCTCATGCTTTAAATGGTTTGATTTAATTACTTCCCACTGTGACTGTAGCCTACATTTACTTAAAGACAGCGTTTGGTTGCGATTAGTTTGTTTGCGATAGGTTATATCAGCTGATCGAGTTGGACATTGTGTGTTTGGGCAGAGTGAGGTCTGGACTGCAGCTGTGTTTGGTTTGCCGATAAATTGTGTGTACAACTAAATTTAAATTTACTTGAGCACGTCGGCTGGATTTAAAATAAAGTTTTATATTTGTTAAATTGTGAACGACTATCGACGTTTAATATTACACTTTAGAGCAAAGTGAAAGGGAAAAAACTGTTTTTTTTATGTTTGTTGGACAAGTTTTATTCCGTAGAATCGGGAACTTAATATTATTTCATCTTGCGTTGAAAATCTCGAGTTTACGTTATACCATGTTGTTCTTTTGAGTGTTAATATGTTCAAGTAAAGACTTTAAATTTTATGTTAATATTGTGAACTTGGTTCCTACCGATATATACACATTCCTACTAGTGCGCTGGCTGACATCGTGGGAATCTCACTGACAATTTAGAACAAGCTTCGTCACATCGCTACGTACAGGTTTTTTTAGTTCAGCTAAGGATAAAAAAAAGACAAATAAAGAAACTGTTTTAATGACAATTATTTTGTTTTGTAATTTTTAACAATGACCATTATTTAATATTGATTAATGAAATCTTAACAGAAAAATATCAGCTAGATTTGAAACAGACTATAATTTATTGTTTTGTTTATTCTTTTGTAATTTAATATAAGTAGAGTATAAAAAAAAGGATCAAACTATGTTGTTTTTCTTGAAATGATAAAGTTAAATTTTGTAAAGGGCCCTATTTCAAAACTTTCGTTTGTAAAATTGGTTTTAATACAATGAGTTATTTTACGATGACGTCATCAAGCATGCTTACGGGTTTGCAATAGTAAAGAAGTTATTTTAACTTCATAGTTATTTTATCCTGTTTTGTAATGATTTTTTTTTAATATATCGTGTATATATGTACTTTTGTTTTTAAGGTTATTATTATTTGAAAATAACAACTTATAAATCTGAGTTTAACGTTTAAGATAGATCTTGTTTATTTATTTTTTTTTCTTCAAATTTTTTTCCTTTTCTGTCAAGGTATTGTTATGTTTTGTTTTTGTATTTGCATTCTGGAGAGATATTATATTTGTTTTAGTTCTTTAGCAAACAAAAGCTCAAATTCATTTGAACCCTACTTGCGAACAAGTTTGTTGACAACCTTGGTTTTCTCGTTGTCTTGGCCAGTAGTAAAAGAAAATAATAATGTTAATCTTTAAAGTTGCACAATCTTCAACAGTACTTATAATAGATCAATATGTTAAAAAACTGATCTAAACATCTACAAGTTTAGTTCCAAATAAAAGAGGTTAATATAATGTTTTGTTTACCTTGTAAATGTGTATGTGTGTGTTAAAAGTTCTCTTGTAACTTACTTAAATATAGATCAGTTTCCAAAAACTAGACCTTTTTCTAATGAAGATTTCATTTTGTACCAATGTAGAGTTTTTATCTCTACAAGAATACAGATCCATGGAAGAAATTTGAAAAGAATGTACTACAATAAAAAAATCACCTTCTTAATAGGTTTATACGATTGTGATATTGTGATGATGACTACTTATTTACAAATGAAATGTATCGACATTTTAATTGTAAAAGATTAGGAGAAAATAGTGTTTTTATCGTAAGTGATATTTTTGAATATTTTAGAATAATAATAATGAAAAATCACAATTCAAATTGTGCATATTATTTAACAATAACCTGTTTTATATTCGATGATGAGAAAATAATTAGATAAGGAACTTAAATTGTTTTTCGATTACGTTAAGTACTTATTTATTGAGAAAGGTAAAAATAAAATGTTCGGAAAATTTCTTACGTTAGAGTGGCATATGTTTACAATATCTAACTTTTAAAATTAACAGCTAAGGATCCTATATCCCTAGCTTACAGACGTTTGCAAATTTAGAAATTTAATCCATTACTAAAAACTAAAAATTTAACTTGGTCAGTAAAAATAGCCATAAATACTAAAAACCTGTAATTGTTATTACCCGTTTTCAAACTGATACAAAACAATTTGGTAATTAGATTTTTGCAAAATTCAAAATAATTATATAAAATTATATTTTAATTCACAATAAAAAGAACACCATTTTGCGTTATGGACCAAATAAAAAGACACAATAAAAAATGAAAACAAGTTCAATAAGTGACTTTCAAATTAAAGCAAAATAAAATTTTTTTGTGGAATAAACATACTTATTCTGTCTCATACTTCAAGATGGACTTTTATAATATACTCCTCTTTTCCTCGTTCTGGTGTTTTGAGCAAACTATTTTTGACTCACACACGCACACACACACACACACACACACACACACACACACACACACACACACTACAACGCACCCCCCGTACAGCACTCCTCAACTCGCGGGACAAAGCTTCTTGCAAGACCCTACCGGGACTCTCAACTACTCTATTTTTTTATTTTTATGAATTTTATTACGACGAGGTAGAAAATGCTTTTTTCGTTGCCTACCTTTCTAAGTCCCTGATAAGGCTCTTAATTTATGTTACACACAAGATCAAAATTATTTTCTTCAAACTTATGCTAACATATGAAAATTTTAAATATAATAAATTCACTTCTTAATCTAAAAAAATGTTCGGTAATTTTTTGAGTGTTAATGTATGAATTTATTACTTACTAAATTTGAGTACCGGAGGACCAGAGTCATTGAGTTTACCTTCCTTGAGGTTATCGTTATATTGTGCCAACGAACGGTTCCACTTCTGATGTGTAGTAACTGGCCAGTACTTCTTCTTGCAATCACTTCACACCGACCGCACTTAACACTTTACAAGATATAAAATGTTTAAAGAGAGAAATATATAAGTATTTGAGGTAAAAGGTAAATTAATATGAGGTAGCCGGAACTTAGTCCATGAGAAAAGGTTGAGGGATCAGACAATGCATCTGACGCCAAGCAGAGATAGAATGAGAATGACCAAAATGTGTACAGGTACAAATTTAAAGTTGCTGTGGCATGTAACCCAATTTAGAATTTGAGAATTGTCGATTGATCTTAAACACTATTACGTAACACTTACCTCTTTTAAACTTCAGACTCTTTCTCAAAGGGTGTGCCCTTTGGAGCTAATCAATTCATCAAATCAAAATTTGCTCTTTTTAATTTATATTTACTACTTGTGAGCACTTACTTCTTCTTCTTTTTTTGAATTTAAGAATTTATTTGAATAGGATAGTCATAATTAGGTATACAAGACAATGAATTTTTACAAATTTATTGAATTAGGCACAATTTATTTTTATCTCAGAAAACTATGGATTTAGTGAAAAAATCTCTTACAACAAGTTTTTGTCGCCTTTTTCTTCAATTTATATCACAAGTTACTTTTTCAAACAATTTGAAAATTATTTATCCTACGTAATTCTAATAATACTTAACCTAACAATATATATTCTTATTCTAACACATTTATTTTTCTTAACCTTTTTATTTTATTTTGTTCCAATCTGTTACTTATTTTTATTTTAAAACTTGACTCGAATTATTTTTATTTGAAACTCTTTACTTTATTTAATTAAAATTGACTTTATTTCTGACTCTTTACTTTATTTTAAAATGTTATTATTGAATTCTATTATTTAAGGAATTTTTGACTTTTCTCAAGTTTAATAAAAAATAAACTTTATTTATTAAAAAAGCTTAATTTATGCAGTACCTTGTTTTTGTGAATTGCACAAGTCCGCTTGTCCTGATTCTGAGGATTGTTGTGGATCCTGAAGATTTTCTCTAGAGCTGTCTCCTTTCCTAGAATCTCCCGAAGTCCTGTTCCCGTTGAATCTCCTTCCTACTGCGATGACGACAATTATTGGTTGGATATTTGCCGGAGTCCGTAGTCAAGATCTCTTCTATAAGCTGCTTTAGGATGTAGTGCTGTCTTCTTCAAAGGCCGACCCTGCTGTTGGATATCGTTCTTAACCCAGAGAAGTACTGAACACTGACAAATTATGTTTTCGACGATTTCCTCTTCAGACTTATGTAAAAGTGTGTGATCCTTCTTGGAGCTGGTACGAGACTGGTGAATTAAATTGCTGCAAGTCAACTCGTCGAAGTTTGAGCTATACAAGTTAGCCAACTCTTCTGTTTTTTGTTCTACTTTACTTTCGCGATTTATTTAAGTTTCTATATTTTAGTTTAATTATTTATGAACTCCTCTTGGCTTATCCTTCAATTATTTGGCTATCTCCACTACTTTAGATTAATGTTTTCTATTATTTTTAGTTAATTTTAGTTTAATTGTTTGTTGTTAAATTGTGCTCGGGTTGGCAATCTTCCCCTTCCTAGTGCCGAGAGTCCCTCATGCGCGCGACCTTGAACACATGTTTGTTCCTGAAAATCTTGAATTTTGACCGTCGGTTCCTTCAATTCTTCATAACTCTCGTTCGATTTGTTCGATTTTCCTTTTGGTGATCTCATTTTGAAGCCCCTTTTTCCTGATGGTTTTCCAGCTTTATTCGAAACGATACGACTTATATTTCTCCTTTTATGACGACTTGAAGATATAGTGGTTTTTTCGGATTTACTTTTTGCGTTTTTGGAAAAATTTAGAATTTTTCTTTATGGATGTTGTTCTTTTGATGTTGAAAGTCCCAAAACTGCTTCCCTCTTCTTCCTTGCTTCATTAGATCACAAATTACGGCACCTTCTGCATGTTTGATTATTTTTTGTTTTATTATTTTATTGCCTTTAATTGAATCTTGGTTTCGAGTCTTATTTATTATTAGTTTATCTAAGGATCATGTACTGTTATTATTAGATTTTTGGTTTTATTTATTTTAGGAGAGTTTTGTGTTTTATTACGTTTTATTTTAGCTATAACTTTTTTATTATTTATCTGCAAGTTTATTTTATTATTATTTATTAGTAGGTTTTTCTAGCTCTACACGATGACATTAATTTTGTTTTTGTTTTTGAATTTTAAAATTTTAACATGTGTTTAATGGACTTTATTCATGTTAAAACCGGAAAGTTGGACATTTCCTGTCCAAGCTAATTGACCTTGGCTCGGTTCAGCCCTGCTACTTTTAACTCTTAAAGTATAATTTGAATAATTTTCTTAACTCCTATAGTTCTTGTTGGATTTTATTGAAATTTTGGATTTTGGTTGTTTTCCAAAATTGTTCCTTGCGGACGGTTCAATTAAAATCGTTGCAACACACACACACACACACACACACACACACACACACACACACACACACACACACACACACACACACACACACACACTGCCACGCTCGCTTCGCTCAAGGGTTCGTAAGTTCGTGCCCCACGTTGGAGCGTCACCACCCTACCCTTCTCCCGATTTTAAGATTCTTTGTTCCCTTTTTGGAACGCTATTTATCACGAACTATTAAATTCGCTGTACGATCACCACCGATAGGGCGCACCACCTTTCTGCTCAGAGCAAGCGCGGGCAAGGCCAAGATGCTCACTTTTACTTTTTATACAATCAAAGATATTGCAAAACTTGGCTCTAGTAAGTATGAGCTTGTCCTCATAAACTTACTAACTTTTAATTTACGCAAAATTCCCTGAATTTTATCTCAATGCTCGATTATTAGACTCTTTTTTAAGATTAACACACTCTCTCTCTCTAAGGTCGTACCTTTTGGGAGAAATCGGCTCTTAAGTTCTGATGATAACTTTAAAAATTTTCAAATTATATTACCAGAGCACACATATAAGATTTATATTTAAACAAGGTTAATAGCATATACAGAATGGATATATATTGAAAACACAACAAAATTTAGAAATGAATTATTTATATATTCTTATCTTTTTTGCACAGTAAAAATGTTGAATTCATAAACTCTTTTAATAACAACAAAAAATTGATTAAACAACAACACAACGATTTATATATTTGACAAAATTTACCAATGTAATATTTTCTATATTCTAAACAAAAATAAAAACGCTTGACTTTTCAGACAGAACCACAAACAGTTTTTCCTGTACTGAAAAAGTCGTATTTAATTAATAATTATTTATAACACCAAAGCAGAAGTATAAAAATGAATTTAATTTTTAATAATTCCCCTAATGACGTTATATTTGTAATGAAGTTAATATTTGCGAATTATTCCTTAAGTATAGGATACCTTCACTCTTTATTAGAAGTTCTAGTTGGTTTTGGAATTTGTTGTATAATTAGGCTGATGTTGATATGATATTTTCGATCCGGAGTCTGTAAACTGCTATGTAGTTGAATGCTGGTCTCGAATTCTTCTAAGTTGCCTTGAAGTTCGATAGGAGTAGAAATTATTCTAAGTCCAGTTAAGTAGAGTGACAGTTGAATTTTCCTCTCAGCTCGGAGTCTGTTGCAGAAGAAACGTCCACCTTGCGTCGATTCCAAATCAAAAGTATCTTTCTTTCGATGGATAAATTACGGTCTCCCTTTTAGTGGGAATTAATCCACTACTTGGAGCCAATTTTCCTCCCTTTTTGGGAAAAAGGTATTTTCTTCTTATTACGTGTTTTCAGGCCCTTTTGGTCTGAAATATTTACACTATATATTTTATTAGTCATATTTTTTGACTAATGAAGAGTTTTCTTCCTTTATTATTAATTAAAACACCTTTTAATTAATAATTTATTGTATTTATTCTTCAACGTTATCTGTGATCCAAGTTGGCAATATGATGTTTCAGACTTTAGATTCCTACTGAGGGTGCGCGCGCCACTTTACAGGTTTTTGCATGAAAATTTCGACTTTGGTCGTTTTTTCGTTCAACTCGCTATAACTTTCGAACGCTCGAACCGATTTTAAAGTTACTTTCGGATTCTTCTTCCTCTCCATCTTGTGGGTCTTGTGGAACTTGATTCATCGTTCTACTGCGCTTCGTTCGCGAGTTATCGCCCTTTTCCCGAAATTCGGTTTTTCTTCTTTTCAAATTTTGAGATAAGTCCTTTCTCAAAATTCTTTTGACGAAATCTTGTTCCTCTTCTACTATGACGAAAAACTCTGTTTGTACTTTTCACGTAGCTCGCTGGGTTCTCGAGTTATACGTCCTTGAAGTCCCAAAGTTTTTATCGTATAAGTTTTTGTTCATAAAAACCCCCCCATTATATATTATCATTTCTGCTTTGATGTTTTACAATTTTACATAATAGATATCTATAATTTCAATGTTATTTCTCCCCTTTAACTTCAAATTTAACCGCTTTTGGGCTTTAAAGTTTTACTTTTTGTAATTATTATATCTCCCTTATTTTATTTTCAAATTTGAATCTAAGTACATATTATTGTGCCCTATTGTGGTCTCTTCAATAGTACTTATTATTATTTTTTAATTAATCCCCCCTTCAACTTAAAAATTCCAAAAAACTCCCCAAGAATGACTTTCTAAGTCCATTCTCACCCGTTTATTATTTATGATTATTGTTAGTTCCCCTTTGAGTTATGACTCTACGTTTTTTGAATTTTGAATTTAAGTTTTTTCCAAATTTTAGGTTTTTGAGCCCCTATAAAAACTTGAATAACTTTTTTGTTTTATTTGCTTTTAAATTTATATTTCGATATTATTTATCGGTTGATTCTACTGAACATTAATTTATTTTAATAATTTAGTATTTTAATAGAATAAGAAACGAGGCAGAGTGACTTTTCACGTACCAACATGCAGTGTCTAGCACCTGTTGGCGTGACGTCATCGTTCCTCCTCGCCCCCTATCTATATGGCTTTATCGCGGGAATTTAAACTGCTTTAATTTACTTGAGACTTTTGGCTTTTCCCAAACCGTCTCAACACACACACACACACACACACACACACACACACACAAATCTATATATATATATATATATATATATATATATATATATATATATATATTTACCATTTTAATCTTCTGTGGTTAAACACAAATATTTAATACATTCAAGACAATTGCTCTATTCAAGGTACAAGGTGGGGTTGGAAGTATAATGGATTGTGTCCAAAGGATGGCCTGTTTGGCCATCACGGGGGCCATGGGGTCTACACCAACAGTTACCTTGAATTCTCTACTGGATATCCCTAGCCTAGGGGTTTATATTCAGGGACAGGCCAGGGTGAGTGCATACAGACTGCAGCAAACGGGTTGCTGGAGTATGAGATGGCCTGCGATCACTGCAGGATAAATCAAGGGGTCAACAAGTAAGTGTTAGACATGCCCTCAGATCACATGATACCTAATGTTTCATTAGATAATCCATTCAAGACGAAAATCTTCTCTAGGGAAGAATGGGTCAATTAAGGCACTAAACATGACTAGAGTAAAGTCGAAGCTGGTATGGGACTGCATCTCATCATTGATAAAGCTTAGTCAGGTGAACACGGTCACTGTGGGCTGGGTTCCTGGCCACTCAGGTATCGATGGAAATGAGAGAGCAGATGAATTAGCCAGGTCAGGTTCAGAATCCCCTTTCGTGGCCCCGGAACCGGTGTTCGGGATCTCCTATGGACATACCAGAGCAGCGGTTAATACATGGATACGGGAGGGGATGAATAGGGCTTGGACGAATTCAACTACAAGTAGACTTGCAAAGAGGCTACTTAGACCAAGCAAGAAACATGCTAAACAACTCATATCTCTTAGAAGGTATAACATGAGGTGGGTGGTTGGGCTCAGCACGAGCCACTGTCACTTCAGAAAACACCTACACAGGATAGGGATTGCTGCAGAAAATACTTGCAGGGAATGTGGTTTGGATGAAGAGTCCGCAGAACACATTCTCTTAGAGTGTGAGGCGTTAGGACGAGCCAGGCTCTACTCTCTAAGCCCTCCGGGGAAGGAGATGGAAACCATCCTAGACAACCCTATAGGTAGCATCTGTTCCTTCATAAGGATGAGAGGTAATATTGAGTGGGTGAAGGAAGGAACTTGGGGCGGCAAAAGACCTTTAGGTCGACGCTGGTGAGGCCTCTGACGGTGGCTATCACAGACCAGTACAAAAAAATAAAATAAAATAAATGGGCAGAAATAATTAAAATAAATTATTACTATTACCGTAAAACAATTTACAATAATTCCTATTTAAATTTCAATTAAAGTTATTATTATTTAAATTTATCCCTGTTATAGCTTACAGCTTATTATTTTAAATGTTTATCCCTAAATTTTAAACTATTAATGGGAAATGTTTTGAATAGTTCAATCAATAGTGTCAAAATCCAAAATTTCCAAAATTATATTTTTTTAATTTTTATTGTTCACCTCATTCTTTAGAAGAAACTAATTAAGCCTACAAATCACATATCTAACTGACTCTATGCCGTTAGGAATTTTCAGCATGCTAAGTGTGCATAGCCTAAATTCAAAATTTTACTCAAAGATCTATTACATTTTGCTAAACATAACAAAAGATCATACAGATGATGTATGAAATCAGCTTTTATATGACTGAATTTTTATGTCCTCAATCATAAAACTTAAAATAGCTTAGGCCTTCAACAATATTTAAATTTATCTCACCTGAATTATAATCACAATCAGAATTTTCATAGTCACTATATGGTTTTTAATTTGATTCATCTCAAAAATATCAAATAGATACAGTTAATGTTAGTTAACTTTCATTACAAAGACAATCAATAACAAAATTAGCTGCTAAGTTATGATGGCTCTTAAAATATTTGTTATTTGTATCCAGGGTTAAAACAAGTGGTGCTAAAAGTGGTAATCAAAAAATTATTTAGGAGCATCTACTATAGTTTATCAATAATATTCTATTCAAGATTAGTATGGAAAGAAGAATAATCTGTTTATAATAGGTGATGACTTGAGGAGTTTAGAGCTAAAAACTTGCATTTTTTTTAAGTTTTAGTTTACATTTTTAACATTGAGTAACTGTTTCATGTCATTTGTTTCTTTACCGGCCATTTTATTACATTATACAACTACATTTATCACATCAAATTCTCCCGGAGGAAACCAATTCCTTTGGAGATTGAGGGATACCATGCTTTAAATAACGGTACTCAGTGTTTTACAAAGGAATATAAATCTATATTATTATAATTGAAGCAAGAACGCTTAGTAACAATATATTGACATTAATTTGCACACTGAACCATATTTCAATGGTTACTTTAAATAAAACCGGGTCAGGTTTATGTGCATACATAAAATATCTTTAATAATAGGTACGCAATAAATATACACATAACTCATATACATAAAATAAAATTTACAGATATAAATTGTTATAATAGGTAATGTTAGAAATTAAAAAAAACAAAATAGTTGTGGGAAACAGGAAAAGTAGGCCTACTTAAGATAAAAGTTTACACATCCATTCTCACCGGCGAAAAGAAATTGATATAGGCCTATATCCGGTAGCATTACCATCCGGTAGCATTTAACAAAAACACATGGGTCGCGTGTGTGCAGTTTTGTTAGAGGGAAAACAAAGAAGCAGTAAACAAACCACCGGACGTGACAGACAAAAAAGAATGCGAGTAAAAGTTTTTCATATTACTCTAAACCATTAATTATTTAAGGAAAAACACATCCATGAAGTTAAAATTTGAGGTTCAACTATTTATCTACAAATTTGCCGCTGAAATTATGACGCTGACCAAAAAATTAAAATTTTCCTCGCTTACTAACTTTTTCATGTTTTTTTTCCTTCTCACTTTAATAATTGATAAAACTTTAACGTTTAGTAAAGAAAATATGAGTGAAATATAACTACAGTAATTTGATGCATACTGGTGGCTTTTAAAATGTATAACAAACTTTTCTGCCAAATTTCACATTTTCCTCCTACATTCAAAGTCCATCAAAAGGCGTTACAAATTAGAGACGGCAAACTAAAATCTTTGCGTATACACTGCCGTTCAACTGACTTGGTTAAGGTCAACACTGACACCGCCCCCCCCCCCCATCATAGACGACGGGATGTTATTTGTTCGGACTTCGGATGCTCGGGTAGAGTTTTAACGTCTACTTCCAGCGCGGCGTAAGGCATTTTAATACATGAATTGTAAAATAAGAAACATTTAAACTGTTTTATCTTTGAAAAATGTTCGAATCTTTTCGGTCACTATTCTATTTTTCGAACCGAATCTGGATTAGCGGATTCGTTTTTGAATACGAATCCGAATATTTTTGCATTACGGACTGGATTCATTACGGACATTGCCGAGACGGATTCGGATTCGATTCGATTCGATTCGATGCTGCAAGGCGTATTCACTTGCCACTTTCCAAGTTAAAACAATGTTTTAAAGTAAATTCGTTGCTATGCCTATGATTGTTCTGTAAATTACTGAAGCTTTCACACAAGTATTAGTCCTAATATTGCAGGCTTTTTTATTAATGTTTTGTGCGTTTTAAAAATAAATTTAGTAGGCCTAAACCTTAAGCAAAGCAAACATATTCGTTTTTAGTTCTAATTTATTCAAAGATTGTCCGGTTCATTTACTCTCCTAATACTGTAGTTGAGTTTACTTTCCTAATACAGTAGTTGAGTTAGCTGGTTATTGGTTGCAGTTAGAAAACATTACTCTCGACTAAAAAGTCTTACTATTTTGTATAATCTGTCAAACAATTATTTTCCGAAGTAAAACATATTTGCGATACAAAATGTTGGCCTATAAAAGGCTAAAGCGAAAACCATAAGACCATTATAAACACGACGTTAGCGTATAGTCGTCAATTGCTTAAAACAAATTTAACTTGAACTGGACTTATGAGAAATAAACACTATATAAATGAAAACAGAACACAGTTCCTCATAAACTAGTTTAATACGCAAACGCCTTTCGAGTATAATAAACTAAGACAATTGTTATACAAAGAAAATTATATACAATTAATTATGAGTTTTCAACTGTAACCGTCACTGATGAGGACAAATATGGTCATCGAAACGCGTGTATTAAACGGTTTTTTTATGAAACTGTGTTCTTTTTTCATTTATATAGTGTTAATTAATTGTGAATCTGCGATTACATTTTGGGTGCCCCTAATATGTGCCACTTGGAATTTTAAAGAAGTTAATTTGGCTATCCATCGTCCCATTTTGCCTAATTGTCTGGGACGGGCAAGTAGCCATGAAAGGGCCTGATTATCTGTTTCCAAGAGAAACTCGCGATGCTCGAGGTACTGTGTAAACTTCTCTACTCCAAAGATCACGGCCAGACATTCTGACTCATACGCAGAAGAGGCTTTTCTTTCCGGAGGTGTTAAGGTGCGGGAAGCATAGGCATTAGGTTGACGTGTACCGTCAATTTCCTGGAGTAGAACTGCTCCTAAAGCGCACGAACTTGCGTCCGTTTGAAGGACAAAAGGTTTGTCGAAATTTGCCATACGAAGTACGGGAGGTTGCGCAATGGCATTACGCAGATATTCGAAAGCAAGTTGTTGCTCAGTGTTCCAAACGAACTTTTGTCCTTTCCGCCGGAGCAGATTCAGAGGAGCGGCGTGTTCAGCGAAGTTTGGGATAAACTTAGAAAAAAAATTGACCATACCAATAAAGCGTGACACAGCTTTTGGATTGGTGGGTTTAGGAAAGGTTCTGATGGCCTTGGTTCTTTCGGGGTCAATTTGCACGCCTCTAGCAGAAACTAAATGTCCAAGGAAACTTATCTCTCTTACTGCAAAACGAACTTTATCGGGATTAACCGTAAGTTTCGCTCTTCGCAAGCGAGATAGGACTTCACGCAGATGTTTGATGTGCTCATCCCAAGTCTCAGAATAGATGACTAAATCATCAAGGTAATTGAAAACGAATTTAAATTTAATGTCTGAGAAAACTTGGTCTAGAAGTCGGGTTAGAACTTGAGCACCAGTACAGAGTCCAAATGGGACTCGTGTAAACTGGTAGAGCATCCAAGGGGTACAAAAACTGGTGAGATGTTTAGAACTCTCGGTGAGTGGAATCTGATGGTAGGCAGAATTGAGGTCAAACACAGTGAAAAACTTGGCTCCCACAAACCAATTGAAGCACTGGTGCAGATTAGGAAGGGGTACGGCTTCGATTACGATATGTTGGTTTAGTTTTCGATAATCGATGACCATGCGGGGTTTCTTTTCAGGATGCTGAACTAGAAACGCTGGAGAAGAATAATTGGAGATGCTTTTCTCTACTACTCCTTTTTCAACGAGGTCCTTGATGTGTTCCCTCAAAAATTGCATTTTCGGAGGGGCCAATTGATAGGGCTGGCTTTTCACCGGTATATTGTCTTTCAGCACTATTTCATATTTAATTAGATCGGTGAGTCCTAACTCTGTAGTAAGGACATCAGGAAAATTTTCTATGAGTCCTGAGATCTCCTTTTGACATTTGTCATCAAGGTGACTCAGTGGGTTTTCAGTGACCTGAGTAGTAGAGGATAAAGTAACTGTAGGAGGTGACCTTTTTTGAAAATTTGCTAACTGGAAGGGTTTAGCCTTATAAAATTTAAAAGTAAAGGTGCCTTGGAAAAGATCTAAAATGAGTCGACTTTTAAGAAAGAAATCGGACCCTAGGATGAGAGGACACGACAGCTGAGGTGCCACTAAAATTTCAAAATTCCAGCTACAGTGCTGTATTTTAATATGAACTTTACACGCTAGATTGATCCCTAGCCTTTCTCCGTTTGCGGTGAGGCACTCCGATTTTACGTCTTGAATTTCTTTGACTACATTTAAGGATTTTAAATGTTCAAAAAGATCAGAAGACATGATGCTTCTGACTGAGCCAGAGTCTAACAAAGCGTTAGCCTTAAAATTTTTAAAATTCACTTCAACAAGAGGTAGAATCTTGTTGCTCAAACCTTTGGATTTTAAACACTTATATGTTTTTCTCGTAAGAGAATTATTGGCTAAAGGAGAAAAACTATTGATCTTATTTCTACACTGATTGAAAGAAGGGCACTCCCAGTTATAGTGACCAGTTGTTTTACAGTAGAGGCACGTGGGCCTTAAATAAAAGGGTGCAACTAATCCCTGTTTAAAATTTGAAAAGTGACGAGCTTTAGTGGATGTTGAGAGGTTACTCTCATGTTTAGAATATAACTTGGACCTATTCTGATTGTGTATAATCCCTGGTTTAGATTGAAACTGAACTGAATTATTTAAAAGAGGTGACTTATGTGGTATGGTTTTATTTAAGTGTGCAGGTTTAAAAAAAGCTTGATAAAATTTAATATGACTATAGTCGTTTCTTATGGTAGGAGCTTTGATTGGACTTTGATTGGACTTGAGGATTGGAGCTTTGATTTTATTTCCGCCCCTTGAGTCGTTTTTTGGATGAGAAGAAATATTGTGTTGATTCTGTGTTCTACGATCTGGATACTGCCTACACTGTGGGCCTGTATGACCTCTTCGGCCACAATTATAACAAATGACAGGTGACCTTATGGGTCTAAACTCGGGTTCCAACCTAGAGAAACTTTTTTGGGTTGACAATCTTTCCTGATCTGTATATAAAGTATTATTGACTTGGGCACAGATGGTGTCCAAGTCATTAAAGTTAACAGGCCTTTTAGCTAAAACCAGACAGTTTCGCACCTCCGGCGAGAGAGCATCCACAATAACCTGAGTGATTTCAGCTTCATTTTTGTCTACGAGAAACACCTGCGCTGCTTCCTTAATGTCGGAGACAAAATGGTGCAGAGTCTCTCCCAAACCTTGAGGTCTAAAGAAGAGATCCTGCTCCAAAGTGTTCCGACGTTTAGCAGGAATAAAACTACTTAGAGCTTCTCTATGGAAAGCGCGAAACGTCGTATGTTTGCATAAGCACGAGCTTAACGGTTCCTTTGCATAAGGCATAAGGACACTTAAAATATTTCTTCTAATGTCTGGATAAATTTTGCATAAAGATAAGGCGATTTTAATGAATTTAATTAGTTTCTCCAATTCGAAACCGTCTGTTATAGGCAAAGTTGATATCAACTTTTCAGCCGGATGGCTGAGTTTACCATAAACCATTTCAGGAGTAGAGTACTCCTGACCTAAAATAACGGGAGCAGGTACAGAGCCTGAATTTAGCAAATTTCCTTCGGTCGACGGTAAATTCAAAATAGGAATGGTGGAAACTGTGGCCACGTTGATTTGGCTCGACACTGAGGACAGCGTAGAAACTACAGAGATGTTTGAAATGTCTGCAGAGAAAGACTGAAAATTTAATTTAAGCATTTGGAGAGATGCTAACATGCGGTTACACTCCGCATTATGCTCAGTGGCATTTAAATTTAAATTATTTAGACCGGTTGTTAATAGGCTCAGCCTAGCTTCAAACAGTTCTAGCCTTGTATTGAATCTAACTAACTCTAGATTTTGACTAGGATTTAAATCTGCAAATTTATCTTGTAAATCTTCAAGAGATTCCTGAGCCAGGTCTAACTGCTCCTCAATATTATCAACAGTAATTCTATTTGCACAAGGCTATGAACCTGCCTGAAGTAGGCCTCGCAAACTAGGCCGCATTGTCCTTACAGTGCCAAGACCGCCTCCTCGCACCATTACCTCAAAAGAAAGTTCTGGCTTCCTAAGATGCTCTATTATCTGGTGTAGGTCTGACATGTTTTTAAATTGAAAGAAAAGAAAGCCAGGTGATAATTTGGAAAAGAATAAGCTATGTGTATGTAAATAAAAAAAAGTATTAAAGACAGATACAAACAGAGAGAAATTTTGTAATTTTTTTGAATTTTTGTTAAGTTTTTATCTATTTTTGGATTTTATAGTTTTTTGTGTTTTTTGTTTTTTATTTGTCTCTGTCTGGATATATCTCAAATTGTAAAAAAAAGAAAAAGAAAAAAAAAAATTTTATAGTTTCACCAAAAAAAAATAGGTTTATGAAAAATGTTGTATAGAAAGGTGCGACGAATGAAGTATATGTTGGCAGCACACGAGAAACAAGGACCATTGAGTTACCACCAAACTAAATTTTTGTTTTAAACAAGATAAACAAACGGTAATCACAGAGTGTGACCAATAAGCTATTTTTAAGTTAGGCCTATCTGAGAACTGACCAGCTAGACAAATTTTAAATGGACGAAAACAACCAAACCAGAATTTAGAGAAATAACCACGCTCTGCTACCAGAAAACATGTACCAATCTTACCAAAACGAATAAATAAAGAAACGGAAACTATACTGGGCCACATAGATTGGTCATGTTCAAACTTACCTCTAGAGTAAAAAAAAATAATCACCAAGGTGGAAATGCTTAAGCCGTTCACTCACAATTCATATGATACCTAGAGGATAAGTCAATAAACCAGAAAAATAGATATAAATTCAAATTTACTGACCAAATTTTAGTGAAAGAATTATATGCCCTTAATCGATAAATAAAAATTAGTTATACGCCCTTAAGTACAAAGAAAAGATGTGATTACAAAAAATACATGTATAAATTTAATTTGAATTGAAAATCCCTCCCCAAAATAAAATCAAAAAAAACCCTTCCTTTTAGCAATGATTACAAAATTTATACAAAATTAATTATACAAGATTACAAAGAAAATATAAACATGTCATACCATGGATTTTCGTAATTAACCTTTTATGTAGTTGGCCAACTGTAAACTTAAGTATAATTAAATAATAAAAAAATTAAGAATTATGAGACGTTTCTCTATTTTATTAATTTAGAAAATAACCTCTTTGAGGTTGTTAGGACCGAAATGTGCTATAGCTGCTCCTCCCAAATTATTTAATGCTACAGACATATTTTTATTTATTTAATACAAAGACACATTTATATATTATTAATTTCATCACAAAATACAAGAACACAGCCTATTTAAAGTTCCTTATAAAGTCCACTGCAGGTTTTTGAAGTTTATAAATTTTTGTTCATAGCCACATAAATAAAAGCACTATTGCAGAAAGTATCTAATAAAGTTGCATGATGATGCTTGCCTTTAACAGCAGAACATGAGTGTAGTACTTGGACTTAACTATAATTCTTGCACCAGTCAAAACTGCATTAAACAAAATAACAATTCTTTTTTTAGAATGCAAGAAGGCTTTAAGACAAGCATTGTAAAGCAGTTAGTTTTAAGAGTTTGCCTTTATAATATTTTAATACAAGATGACAAGTAGGCATTTTAACTAAGATGGTAATTGTTACTACAGGACTTAACCAAGTTTGACTTGTCATGTTACTTTTAAATGTTTCTACATGTCAGCAGAGCACATGTTAAAATTAAAAATGTTCTTAACTTGTAACGCAAAATATATGAGAGATATAAATTTTGGATATAGTTTCTTTTCTTTTTAAAAGCCATAAATATTCTAGGTTACACTGCTTTAAATTTGTACAGAAAATAGCTGTTTAGGCTAGGCCTTGATAAAATGGGCTAGGTGTGGTAAAAGCTTAAGATTTAATATTTTAGGCTGTAAAGTTAAAAATTTAGGCTGTAGAAAAATGAAATATATAGATTTTGAATTAAACCCTATGAGTTTGAAATATCATTTACAAAATAAAATGCAACTCTAACTTCATAAAACTTACAAAAGCACATGTCCTAACCACATGAAAAACTAAACATTTTAACCTTGGTAATACTTATTCACCTACCTGGTATTTAGAAGAAAACGCTTATAATAAGCCATGTTAGTTAGCCACGCACAGTTGTAACTCGCGACTAAATAATTAGAAAGGTCACGACATAATTATTAATTCTTTGGTGATCACACAAAGCAGTCTGATGAAGTCATTGCAAGGCAGTGTAATAATGGCGGACCTTGTTACTAACGGTATATGTCAGCTGTTCATTTATCAGATAAAAGCTCTTGGACTCTAAAATTTAGATACTGTATGGAGTCGCCGCTCAGCGGAGAAAAGGGCAACTACGTGAGAGTGAACAGACGGCGCAGAGAAAGTTGTATTGTATAAAAAACGTAACATTATTTAAAAATAAATTAAGTGGGATTAAAAATGTTTGTTTATTATTAGTATATTATATAAAAAATAAAAAAAATATTGAAATAGGACAGTATGATATATTGCAACTTAATAGGGTAATTGAATGTGTTTATGTTAAACCATTCACAAATAAAATACAAGATAGTCGTTTTAAAACAAACAAAAATTAGTAGTCTTCAGATCCACAAAACAAGATAATAATTTTGAAGTTGCAATTTAAAAATCTGAGAGGAGTCAAAATATTAAGATAAAAGTAGTGGTTGGACATTCAATAGATTTAATTTCATTACGCATTATCAAAAACTTCCTCTACCTGAGAGGAAATTTGTTTTTACCTATAATTTATTTTATCAATAATTTCTCCTTTAAAAATTAATAATATGAAAAATATAATAAATTAATATTCCTTAAACTTGGAGTTAGTGAATTTAAAAAAATCCAAATTGATTGTAAAATTTAAAAAAAAAAAAAATGGGGTGCGTGCAATAAATATAATTTATGAATAAATATTCACCAGTAATTATCTTGCAATGTAATTGATTTCAAATATCATTTGATTTTACTCGAGTTACTATATATAATCCAAGCAACTACTCTCTCTCTCTCTCTCTCTCTCTCTCTCTCTCTCTCTCTCTCTCTCATTCTCTCTCTCTCTCTCTCTCTCTCTCTCTCTCTCTCTCTCTCTCTCTCTCTCTCATTCTCTCTCTCTCTCTCTCTCTCTCTCTCTCTCTCTCTCTCTCTCTCTCTCTCTCTCTCTCTCTCTCTCTCTCTCTCTCTCTCTCTCTCTCTCTCTCTCTCTCACTCTCTCTCTTTCTTTCTTATAAAAACGGAGTTGGGGCTGTATTCTTCATGAAATTTGTTGTACATTTGAGTGGTTATAAAAATGTTGAACAAACCACCTACCGTAATATACTCACCATTTAATAGAACAGGAATGCTTCAGAATATTTCAGTACGACTTGATGATCGGAAGAGTCAAGTGATAAATATCAAAGAAGCATTTATTTCACTTATACTATGCTTGAAAAGCACTTCTAGCTAGTCGTAGTTTTCATTTTCACTAATAATGTGAAATATAGCTTCCCAACATCCAGTTCGGAAGTTACCAAGGAGAAGCAAGAAATGTTTAGAATTTTTAGGTTTAATTTTAAATAAAAATGTGTTGCAAATAGATGAAACATATAATTTAATAAGAGTTACTGATTTATAATATCTTATAAATCAATCGGACGAACTAAAAACATGTGGAGAAAATTATGAAATTAGTATCTCAGTTCATCAAAAGAATGTATATGGTGTACCTAGTAAGATTTATTTATATATAGAGGAAAAATTTTTAACATTAAAATTTTAATACTATAGTAGCACCCGTTAAATGATTAGCAATGCCATGTCTTTTCTTTTCTATGAAATACGTTTTGAAATATTTGGCATACTGTTTTGTGTGTTCGTTGAACCTATTGTAACAACGTAATAACAATTGTCATACTCATTTCGAGAATCCTAAAGTTAGGTTGTCATTAAAATTTGGTAATATTGGATGTCATGTTTAATTAGTAAATTATTTAAGGTAAAAACTACATCCAAAGAGTTTTTGTTTTTTTAACCCTTTGTAACAACATAGTAACAACTGCCATACTCAACACGAGAATCCTAAAGTTAGGTTTTCTCTTACGTTTGATAATATTGGATGTCATGTTTATTTAGTAAATTATTTAATTTGAGAACTGCAGCCAAACAGTTTTTTTGTTTGTTTAACCTATTGTAACAACGCAGTAATAACTGTCATAAAATGTTCTGATAATACCTACAAACTCACGTCGCGTGTGCTCATACTTAATCTATTATTTTTTTTTATATACGAGTATAATACAGTAAATAAGCGGATAAGAGATCAATGTTTTACAATATATTGCTGTTGTATTAATATAACATAATATATAATAACGCTGTTATTTATATAATATTTAACGCATAATGCGTATACAGAATATTTAACATATAATGCAAATCTGGAATATCTAACAATTTTTTAAAGGAACAAATTTACTTTGAAGATCTCAATTCTATTTGTTTAGACCACCATAATGCCTCGTCTGGTTTAATTTGTGTAATTAAATATGTGGTAAATAAATCTATAGAAATTTGTTAATAACGTAACGATGGAAATTGAATCAATGATAAAGTACCTTTAATATCGAGTCTATTACGTTAAGTAAGTTATGGTTGGCAAACATAATTAACGGCGGTCATTACAAAAATGGAAAGCTTTAAAGAAGCAATAACAATGTTAGGAAGCTAATGCACTCTCAAATACAAAATGTGGACATTTTGTTCAGTAGTATATTCCTGAAATATAACGCAAAAAGATAAAGAGTTAACTTTTGATCCCACGAGGCATGTAATATAATTCTGTAGAAATTATTTTCTTGGTCTATTTTAAAACGTATATAGAGAAAAAAACCTCAACAGAAGTAAAAACAGCTCTTAATAAAATATAATGTATCTAAAGTAAACAGTACAAAAACAATACTTTATATGTTCACTATGATAGTAAATCACGTGGATATAGTTCGGCCTAATCCCTCCCTATTATAACGTCGACGGGTATTACTATTATTGGTGTCTTGCTTTGTCAGGTATACACGTGCCCAAAACACGGCCTCATCGTTCCTCACATTCTTCGTTATAAATACACCGATATTACAAGAGTTGGTGTTTCTGCTCTGTTGTGTATCATGGTGCTATACATGTTGGGTATGAGTACTGACACATATTACAGTACTAAACTCATGACTGTAACTTGGCCTAATAGTTCCTTATACTTCCACTACTAGCCCTACTAGTGTTTTTATCTTGGATCTGTCATCAGTTATCATAGTTATCATATACTCATAGTAATCGTGACTCATAATTCTTCATAGATCTCTACTCGTGGAGATAACTCGGCTTAATCATTCATCGTAAATTTTTTAATAAGGTTAACTGGTATTGCGTGGCTTCATTCGTGGTCAAAACTAGGCCTAATCGTTCCTCATACTCCTTCATACAATATCCACTAGGATTATTACTATTGTTGATGTCTCGGCTCTATCGGGTTTCATAATATATCTATACTCATGACTGTAACTCGACTTAATTATTCATCATAATTATTTATTTTTTGTCTTCTGGCAATACTAGTGATAGTATCCCACCTATGTATCATAGTGTTATATTCGTGGTGATAATTTGGCCTAATCGTTCCTCAAAAGGTTTCATCCATCAACTACAGGCATTACTAGTGTTAGAGTCTTGGCTGAGTCTGTCATCATAGTGGCATACTCGTAGCGGTATCTCGGCCTATTATTTTTCAATAATTATTCCTACAACTTAAATTTGAATAACTATTGTTAAGGTTTCTAATCGTTCCTCATACTTCCTTTTGGTGTCTTGGCTGCGCCGAGTATTATAATTATATAAACGTGGCGGTGACTTGGCCTAGCCGTTCCTACAAACTCTTCAAAAAATTAATACAAATGTGTAGGATAACTTACTATAATATTTTTCTATATTGCTGAAAAGACAAAGTTTGAAAAACATACTATATATAAAAAATAAAATAATAAGGTGTACTGAATCCATGAGTCATATTTTTACTTATTGTGTGTTAATTTTAAAAGACATTATTCAACAAAATAAACAGCAAATATTACAAGAGGATAAATAATAATACAAAACAATTGGTGCTTAAACCAAATGTAGAACAGTTATGCATAATAACAAAATTATTTTTATTTTTATTTCATTAGTCACTGATTTCAATCACAAAAAGTTCATGTTGATTGTTATTCTATTAATGGGACACAATTTGACATATTTATGTTTTTTATCGTTATCTTTTTATTAAAGCGTTTTACGTATAACTTTTGAAGTTACAGTGCGTTTTAAATTTAAAACAGTAGTTTTATGTGGTAATCTTGAGATGCAATTAGTTATGTTATTGTTTAATCCTTGACCAATATTTATCGCATAAAGAAAAATAATTTATAAGAATAACTTAACTTTTATGGAGAATAAGTATGGAGGTAAAGTATTCAATGATAATGTAACGACTTTACAATCAATTTATACAAAGAATTTATATTTGTTAATGAACAATCAAAATTGTGACTCACATTTACAATTATCAAAATATTTATTTAGAATTTTTATATTTGGTATTTAGGCTATTAAATGTCAGAACAAGAGTAGCATAACAACAACTCTTTATATAATAGCTTAGAAACACTGGACATATTAAATAAATGTACCAAGACTAATGAAATGTTGGTTAAATTGACCATCTGAATTTTAATTTTTTACAAACATGACTTTTCAACATGCATTTAATTGAAGATTTTTTTACATGAATATACAGAAATATTTTCTTGAATGAATTTATTCAAAGATTTTGTCACATGATTTTTAATTTCATTTAATGTCGGTAGATGCAGTTAAGTTGGCAAAGCCGCCAGGCAGTAAAGCATTACCCTTCTGCGGATATTATCCCATAGTTCGTATTACTAAAATCATTACTAAAAACAAATAAATTCACTATGCTTAACTTTTGAATTTATTGAAAAAATCGTGTTTATCTAGCGATTAGCTCTCCAATCAATAAATCCAATATTTCTAAATCCTAAACTAAAATATTACGTTAAAAAATATTGTATGAGTACAATAAAGTGACATTAAATTATACTTCATACAAAATACCTCATCAGTATATAAGAACTTCAACCTGTAAATTCTCGATTATCTTTCCATCCACTTCTCTAAGTGATCGGACATTAACAAAAGGATATTTAGCGAATCTATATGCGTGGAAATACGTGATTGTTTCCTATTTTGGTGTCGCGGAATCTACCACAATCTTTATTTTGACCATATTTAAGTTTTTTCGAGAGCTGCCCGATTGAAAGAATGTATGTTTGAATAAAATCAGTACTATATACGATAATTTTTCGCCACTAATATAGTACCACGAATACAGATTAAGATAAAGGGTACTGGTTTCTGAATAACGTTTTTCAAACTCAATAGAATTAATGTCACAGCCGGAGCATAGCGTTCTTAATAAGATTTATCGTCATCACTTCTAGTTTACCACTTTTTTATATTCAAACTATAGCTAATGTGTAACAAGCATGCAAAGTAGACAAACCGAAACTGCAATGTTCTTTTTTTATCATCTACGTTTTTTAATTCACCATTCGTCATTTTGGTAGTAACACCACACATGTAAACATTTTGAGAAGAACCTGTGTTAGTCGAAACGCTGCATACATTTCCGTCTGTCTTGAGAGTAAATGGTCGTGTTTCACAGTAATTTGAGATTCGCCAAAATTACAAGGATTTGGAAGAACTTGAGATACTTCTTCTAAAAGTATGTTAGTTTCTGTTATATATTAAAAAAAATAAATAAATAATTGGTCGGCAATAAAGTGTGGATGATTGTCGCGGATTTTGTCAAATAATATTTTGGCGTCACTCAACCTCAATGGAACAAATGAAAATACAAACAGAAACTCATCAGTAGCATCAGAGTTTTGAAATATCTGTAACCATCACATCCCCATTTGCTAATGTATGTGAAGGACGAATTAGAAGGTACGTTTTATAAAATTAATTTTGCGCTTCAATTAAACGTTAAGTAGTTTTATTCAATATGACTTAAAGTTTAAATTCGGCACGCGCTTCTGTCACAGAAATATGTTTATCTGAAGGAAAACTAAAAACGAAAAAATATAATGAAATAATAAAGACGTAATCACAATATAGATGTACTGTTCCCGTAACGAAATATTGTGCAATAAAATCACTTCCATTCTTGTCCAATTTTTTTATCACTATAATAAATCGATATAATATGTCTTTTCTTTTCATAGTTTAGTTTATAGACTTTTATAGTCCGAATAAAATACCACATTTTAACGTTTTGAGCAAAACGCGATTGTGTATAATAATAATGACATTGATTATTTAATATAACTTTTGGTAAATAAAATTTGATGTAAACTTCTATAAATAATACTTATTTATGCCAAATAGATACTTATTTATGTTTGTTTAGAGTCAAATATTTACATAATGATCTACAAATAATACTATTTTAGATACTAATGGCTAAACGTATAAAAAAAGCTTTCAGCTTAGTTTCATTAGTTTTTTTATAATATATGTAAAATTTCATCACACGTAAAGTATTAGTAGTTTGAGGTTAATTTTTATTATTCTTAAACGAGATTAGTGTGCTTTATAAAAGTCCTTTTTGTAAATATTCAGCGTTTATTACACATATCGGTTTTCTATTTAATTAGTAAATAGTTTTTTTCAAAACATCTTTCGAATTTGGACGATACCAGAAGAAATATGATTGAGTACAAAATATTGATAATTAAATAAATCAATAATCAGTAAATGTTTTATTTCATTTAACGAATTAACAACGAGCATTTTATTTCAGGTATTTTATTTAAAAAAAGTTTTATTTTCGGATTAAAAAATGGTAAGTCCTTTTACCCATGAGAACGGAAACACTGTTGATGAGTGAGTTCATGTGGGGTCAAAATTTAAAAGTTTATTCAATTTCTTAATACCAATAATAAATAATTATATGAGTTTTGATGTATAGAACACACACACACACACACACACACACACACACACACACACACACACACACACACACACACACACACACACACACACACACACACACACACACACACACACACACACACACACACACACACACACACACACTGCGACGGTTTGGAAAAAGCCAAACGTCTCAAGTCCATTTAAAACAAGTTAAATTCCCGCGATAAAGCCTAGTGGATGAGGGACGAGGGGGAGCGATGACGTCACGGCAACAGGTGTCGAACACTGCATGTTGAATCGTGTACAGTCGTTCTGTCTGGTTTCTTATTTCATTAAAATATTAAATTATTAAAATAAATTAATGTACAGTAGAATCAACCGATTAAGAATATCGAAGAATAAATTTAAAAGTAATTAAAACAAAAAAGTTATTCAAGTTTTTATAGGGGCTCAAAAACCTAAAATTTGGAAAAAACGTAAATTCAAAATTCAAAAAACGTAGAGTCATAACTCAAAGGGGAACTAATAATAATCATAAATAAAAAATATGAATTAATAATAATTAACAGGTGAGAATGGACTTAGAAAGTCATTCTTGGGGAGTTTTTTGGAATTTTTAAGTTGAAGGGGGGATTATTTAAAAAATAATAATAAGTACTATTGTAGAGACCACAATAGGGCACAATAATATGTACTTAGAATCAAATTTGAGAATAAAATAAGGGAGATATAATAATTACAAAACGTAAAACTTCAAAGCCCAAAAGCGGTTAAATTAAACGTTAAAGGGGTAAAGTAAAATGATAATTATATGTATCTAGTATGTAAAATTGTAACACACCAAAGCAGAAGTAATATTATATAATGGGGGGGTTTTTATGAACATAAACTCATACGACACAAACTTAAGGACTTCAAAGACGAATAACTCGACAACCAAACGAGTTATGTAAAAGTAAAAACATAGTTTTTCGTCGTAGTAGAAAAGGAACAAGATTTCGTCAAAACAATTTTGAGAAAGGACTTATCTCAAAATTTGAAAAGAGGAAAAATCAAATTTCGGGAAAAGGGCGATAACTCGCGAACAAAGCGTAGTAGAGCGATGAATCAAGTTCCACAAGACCCACAAGATGGAAAGGAAGAAGAATCCGAAAGGAACTTTAAAATCGGTTCGAGCGTTCGAAAGTTATAGCGAGTTGAACGAAAAAACGTACAAAGTAGAGATTTTCATGCAAAAACATGAAAAGTTGCGCGCGCATCTTCAAGCGGAGTCTAAAGTCAGAAACATCATGTTGCCAACTTGGATCAAAGATAACGTTAAAGAAAAAATACTATAAATTATTAATTAAAAGGTGTTTTAATTCATAATTAAGGAAGAAAACTATTCATTAGTCAAAAAATAGGACTAATAAAATATATAGTGTAATTATTTCAGACCAATAGGGCCTGAAAACACATAATATATGGAAAATACCTTTTTCCCAAAAAGGGAGGAAAATTGGCTCCAGAAAAGTGGATTAATTCCCACTGACAGGGAGACCGAGATTTATCCGTCGAAAGACGGTTACTTTTGATTTGGAATCGACGCTGAAAGGACGTTTCTTCTGCAACCGACTCTGAGCTGAGAGGAAGATTCAACTGTCACTCTACTAATTGGACTTAGAATAATTTCAACTTTAATCGATCTTCAAGGCGACTTAGAAGAATTCGATACCAGCATTCAACTACATAGCAGCTTACAGACTCTGGATAGAAAACATCACATCACCATCATCTTAATTATACAACAAATTCCAAATCCAACTAGAACTTCTATTAAAGTGTAAAGGTATCTTATACTTAAGGAATAATTCGCAAATATTAACTTCTTTTCAAATATAACGTCATTAGGGGAATTATTAAAAAATTAAATTCATTTTAAACCTCTGCTTTGGTGTTGAAAATTAAAAATAATTTAAATACGACTTTTTCAGTACAGGAAAAACTGTTTGTGGTTCTGTCTGAAAAGTCAAGCGTTTTATTTTGTTTAAGATATAGATAATATTACATTAATTAATTTTGTCAAATAAATAAATAGTTGTGTTATTGTTCAATTAAATTGTTTTGTGTGATTAAAAAAGTTCTTGAATATAAAATTTTTCTGTGCAAAAGAGAAAATAATATACAAATAATTCATTTTTAAATTTTGTTGTGTTTTTAATATATATCCATTCTGTGTATGCTATTAACCTTGTTTTAACATAAATTTTATATATGTGCTCTGGTAATATAATTTGAAAATTTTAAAAGTTATCATCAGAACTTAAGAGCCGATTTCTCCCAAAAGGCACGACCTTGGAGAGAGAGAGAGTTAATCTTAAAAGAGTTAAATAATCGAGCATTGAGATAAAATTCAGGGAATTTTGCGTTAATTAAAATTTAGTAAGTTTATGAGGACAAGCTCATACTTATTAGAGCCAAGAGTTGCAAAATCTTTGATTTAAAAAAGTAAAAGTGAGCACCTTGGCCTTGCCCGCGCTTGCTCTGAAAAGAAAGGTGGTTCGCCCAGTCGGTGGTGATCGTACAGCGAGTTTAAGAGTTCGTGATAATAGTGTTCCAAAAAAGGGAACAAGAATCTTAAATTCGTGAAGCCAGACACAGCGAGACGTAGCGCGGCAACACACACACACACACACACACACACACACACACACACGCACACACACACACACACACACACACACACACACACACACACACACACACACACACACACACACACACACACACACACACACACACACACACACACACACACACACACACACACACACACACACACACACACGCACACACACACACGCACACACACACACACACACACACACACACACACACACACACACACACACACACACACACACACACACACACACACACACACACACACACACACACACACACACACACACATACACTGCAACGCACCCCCACAAAGGAACTCCGCTACCCGCGGGACAGAGGGCTTGCAAGACCCTACCAGGAAATCTCACTACTTTTATTTATGATGACGACGAGGTAGAAAATGCTTTTTCTATTGCCTACCTTTTGAAGTCCCGGATAAGGCTCTTAATTTTATGTTACACACAAGATCAAAATTATTTTCTTCAAACTTACGCTAACACATGAATATTTTAAATACACTAAATTCACTTCTTAATCTATCTTACCTCTTTTAATCTTCAGACTCTTTCTCAAAGGGTGTGCCCTTTGGAGCTAATCAATTCATCAAATCAAAATTTGCTCTTTTTTATTTAAATTTACTACTTGTGAGCACTTACTTCTTCTTCTTTATTTGAATTTAAGAAATTATTTGATTAGGATAGTTTCAATTAAGAATACAAGACAATGAAATTTTACAAACTTATTGAATTAGGCACAATTTAATTTTTATCTCAAAAAACTATAAATCTCCCTCAACAAGTTTTGTCGCCTTTTTGTTCAATTTACATTAAAAGTTTCTTCTTCAAACAACTTGAAAAATATTTATCCTACGTAATTCTAACAATACTAAACCTAAGAATATATATTCTTATTCTAACACATTTATTTTTCTTAACCCTTTTATTTTGTTCCAATCTGTTACTTGTTAATATTTAAAATTTGACTCGAATTAATTTTATTTGATACTCTTTACTTTATTGAATTTAAAATTGACTTTATTTCTGACTCTTTACTTTACTTTAAAATGTTATTATTGAATTCTATTAATTTTAGGAATTTTGGACTTTTCTCAAGTATAATAAAAAATAAATTTATTAATTAAAAAAGCTTGATTTATGCAGTACCTTGTTTTTGTGAATTGCTCAAGTCCGCTCGTCCTGATTCTGAGGATGGTTGTGGATCTTGAAGATTTTTTCTAGAGTTGTCTCCTGTCCTAGAATCTCCCGAAGTCCTGTTTTCGTTGAATCTCCTTCCTGTTGCGATGACGACAATTATTGGTTGGATATTTTCCGGAGTCCGTAGTCAAGATCTCTTCTTATAAGCTGCTTTAGGATGTAGTGCTGTCTTCTTCAAGGCCGACCCTGCTGTTGGATATCGTTCTTAACCCAGAGAAGTACTGAACACTGACAAATTTTGTTTACGACGATTTCCTCTTCAGACTTATGTAAAAGTGGGTGATCCTTCCTGGAGCTGGTACGAGACTGATGAATTAACTTGTTGCATGTCAACTCGTCGAAGTTTGAGCTATACAGGATAGCCAACTCTTCTGATTTTTGTTCTTTTTTACTTTCGCCATTTATTTAAGTTTCTATATTTTATTTTAATTATTTATGAACTCCTCTTGGCTTATCCTTCCATTATTTGGCTATCTTCACTACTTTAGATTAATTTTTTCAATTATTTTTAGTTATTTTAGTTTAATTGTTTGTTGTTAAATTGAGCTCGGGTTGGCAATCTTCCCCTTCCTAGTGGCGAGAGTCTCTCATGCGCGCGACCTTGAACACATGTCTGTTCCTGAAAATCTTGAATTTTGACTGTCGATTCCTTCAATTATTCATAACTCTCGCTCGCTTCGTTCGATTTTCTTTTTGGTGATCTTATTTTGAAGCCCCTTTCTTCCTGATGGTATTCCAGCTTCATTCGAAACGATACGACGTATATTTTTTCTTTATAACGACTTGAAGATCTCGTGGTTTTTCGGATTTACTTTTTGCATTTTTGGAAAATTTTGAATTTTTCTTTTTGGATGTTGTTCCTTTGATGTTGAAAGTCCCAAAACTGCTTCCTTATTCTTCCTTGCTTCATTAGATCACAAATTCCGGCACTTTCTGCATGTTTGATTATTTATTATTTTATTGCCTTTAATTGAATTTTGGTTTCGAGTCTTATTTATTATTAGTTTATCTTAGGATCATGTACTGTTTTTTTTTAGATTTTTGGTTTTATTTATTTTAGAAGAGTTTTGCGTTTTATTACGTTTTATTTTAGCTATAACTTTTTTATTATTTATCTGACAAGTTTATTTTATTATTATTTATTACTAGGTTTTTCTAGCTCTACAAGATGACATTAATTTTGTTTTAGTTTTTGAATTTTGAAATTTTAACATGGGTTTAAATGGACTTTATTCATGTTAAAACCGGAAAGTTGGACATTTCCTGTCAAAGCTAGTTGACCTTGGCTTGGTTCAGCCCTGCTACTTTTACTCTTAATGTATAATTTGAATTTTCTTAACTCCTATAGTTTTTGTTGGATTTGATTGAAATTTTGGATTTTGGTTATTTTCCAAAATTGTTCCTTGCGAACGTTTTAATTAAACCGTTGCAAAACACACACACACACACACACACACACACACACACAAACACACACACACACACACACACACACACACTCACGCACACTGGCGCGTATGCGCTGCTGACTTCTGTTGCAAGTTCGAGCTCCACGCCGGAACGTCACTCGCCGCGTATGCGCTCGTGACTTTGGATCGTACCTTCTGTTGCAAGTTCGAGCCCCTCTTTGGTTCGTCACTTGCCGCGACCCTTTGACGACTTTTGCTAGCCCTTTACTCACGCGACTCTAAGCTCGCTTTACAACGTCCTTCGTCGGGAGTTCTTGTCTCTATACAAACGCGGACAAGACCAAGATGCTCACTTTTACCTTTTTTTTTTTTTAAATCAAAGCTATTGCAAATCTTGACTTTTGTAAGTATGAGCTTGTTCTCATTAACTTACAATTTTTTAATTTACGAAAATTCCCTGAATTTTATTTTAACGCTCACTGAATTTACTACTTTCCTTCTTACACTCTCTTTCTCTGGAAGTGCCTTTTGGAAGAAATCGGCTCCTAAGTTCTGATAATAATTTCTTAAAAATTTCATATTATATTTTACCAGAGCACAATTATAATAATTATCATAAATAAAGCAATGTAAATACACAGAATGGTTAATGAAAAGAATCAAACTCGAGAATAAAATTTTATGTATTATCTCTCTTTAACACAGAGTAAAACTATTTGAAAATTTTATGACACAACAAATAAACAACAAGATATGACACAAATAATCTAATAGAAATCTCTTATATACTAAGAAATTAAAAAAAAACTAGACAATTTCAGCTAGGACTACAGATAGCTTTTCCTGCACTGAAATAGTCGTATTTAAGTTTGAAATATTTGTTACACCAAAGCAGAGTGAACTTTTTTTACTGAAGTTACTTTTTCTAAATTTCCCTAATGAAATTATTATTAAAATGAATTTACTAGTTACGAATTATTCCTTAGACTTAGTGTACCTTCACACTTAACATTAAGCTCTCGTAGATTTGAAGTTATTTGTTGAAATCGTTTCTGATGTCTCTGAGTTGTTTTCTCTCCAAGTCCTGGATATTTCTAAGTTGTTGAATGCTGGTATTAATCTCGAATCCCTGCTAAGTCGCCTTCAATGTATATGAATCTTCTTGCAGTTCAACGTTAATTAGTTGAAATTTTTCTAAGTTACTTTTGATTACTGATTGAAATATTTAAGTTAAAAATTTACTAAGTTGAATTTAGAATAGTTTAGTAGAGTGACTGAAGCAACGTCTTCCCTGCTCGGAGACTGGTACTAGAGTATACATCTTACGACAGACAATTTTGGTTCTCCCTTTCTGTGGGAATCTTCCCTCAAAAGGTAACCACTTTTTCTCCCTTTCATGAAGAAATGTCTCTTCGTTGTTTTTCGTATTTTCAGGCTGTTATGGTCAGAAATTTTTATACTACAAACTGTACTAGGTATAGTTTTTACCTATTGAATAGTTTTTTTTTCACTATTTACCTATAAAAATCCTTTTAATAGATATTTTGATTGTTGTATTATTTTTCCTTATCTGTGAAGACGGTTGGTCATGCGAAGTCCAATTGCTGAACTGTGACGTAGAGCTGCGCGCTCGACTATTCTTGTTAATTCCTGCAAATTGTGATTTTGAACATTTTTACGAACAACTTGCTGTAACTTCTGAACGGCTGGTCCGATCGTCGATTTCTCTTCCTATTCCTCTTCTGTCGGATCTTGAGGGTCTTGTGAAACTCGATTGGTCGTTTTCGCACGTTTCGTTTACGAGTTATCGCACTTTTACCGAATGTCTGTTTTTTCACTTTTCAACTTTCGATTTAAGTCCTTTTTCACAATTATTTCGTATACAAGTTCTTCTTCTGCTCCAATGACGGAAATATCTTCTTAGATTTTTATCGTAGGTCGCTTGGCTCTCGAGTTATTGGTCCTCTAAGTTTTGAGTTTTTGATCGTCGTGTTATTTGATTATAACCCCCCCCCCCCCATTATTAATTTTCACCTCTGCTCTGTTGTATTACATTTTTACACAATTAATATACATTATTACTTCATTCTATTTCCCCTTTAACATTTATTTTGACCGCTTTTGAGCTTTAAAGTTTTACTTTTTGCTATTATTATAACTCCCCCATTTTAACTCTAAATCTGATTCTAATTGCTTATTATTGTTCCCTACGGTTGTCTCTTCAATTGTTATTGTTATTACTAGCAGACCCGGCAAACGTTGTTTTGCCATTTATATTTTTTTTAGAAAACATTTTTTTAGTTTAATAAAAATAACTATTTACTATAAGTGTGCGGGGATGTACTTATAATCGAAGGCGTTGCAAATAATTAAAGTATACTTTATTTAGGTTAATAAATTAATCTTTATTAACTTTACGAATATATTTTAAATTACAACAATTCTTTATTAATTATGACAGTTTGAAAAAAGATAGATTAATCTCTCAGCGCAATGGAGTTTACAATATTCTTGGTTAGTCCGTCTTTAGCCAGCACAAATAAACTGGATGGTTTTCCCACGCGAGAACATGCCACGTAAAGTTGTCCGTGGGAAAAGCATGGTGTTTCCAAATCTAAGCCACATACAGATAATGTTTGGCCTTGTGACTTATTGATCGTCATAGCGAATGCCAATCTAATTGGAAATTGAGTGCGTTTGAATTCAATTGGCACATCTGTAGGAATCATAGGGATTCGTGGCAGCAACACATTTTCGCCTCGAAACTTCCCATTCAAAATGGTGGCTTCAATGACATTTTTCATTAATTTCTTAATTACTAATCGTGTACCATTACACAGCTGTGGTGGGTTCAAGTTACGAAGTAGAATGATCGGAGCTCCAACCTTCAATTGTAAATTGTTTGGTGGCATGCCTGGCAAATCCAATGAATTTAAAAACTCAATTGGATAATTCACAGTTTCGTTGGTATCACAAACTGCATCGATAGATTTGTATGACACCAAATCCCCAGGCAACAACTGTTGTATTTTTAAATTTAATCCATTGACGTCCACATTTTTTGCTGACAAAATCGCTCTTTCTGCCAACCACTTATGATTTTGATATTGTGTGTGTACATCGGGAAATATGCGATCGATGAGAGTATTTTGCGAGTCGATGATTGTGCAGAAGTCTGTTTGTAATTTTATACATCCAGTATTTTCATGTACAGCAACTTTCCCATCGCCAATATCTATTAGTTGTTTAGAGAAAGTTTCGGCGGATGGATCCCGAAGCAATTGAACACGCATGTTCATCGTCAGTTGTACTTTTTCAACATTACGCCACAGTCGCGATGATTTTAAGCAAGCATTGATTTCATCAGCGTACGTTGAACGTGGAATAACGGGAAGAGTTTGTCTGAAATCACCTGAAAGTTGTAACAAAGTGCCGCCAAATAGTTTATCATTGTTTTTTATATCCCTCAATGTCCTATCCAATGCCTCAAGCGAATGTTTATGTGCCATAGTGCATTCATCCCAAATAATAATTTTACATTGTTTCAGCAATGCCCGTAGTCGATTGTTTTCTTATGTTGCACACTGCATCTGGATTATTTTGAATGTTCAATGGCAGCTTAAGTGCTGAATGAGCTGTTATGCCTCCATCTAATAAAGTTGCTGCAATGCCAGAAGATGCAACGGCCAATGCGATGCCATTTTTTGATCGTATCTCGGCAAGTAGTAGCGAAATAAGGAATGTTTTGCCAGTTCCACCTGGTGCATCAAAAAAAAAAGAATCCTCCTTGTCCTGCCGATTATATATTATATTGCCATCTAGAAACGTTATTGCGGATTTGTAGATAGAATAATAAATTTGTATGTATTTCTATATGCTGTACCATTAATATAATAAATAAAAAATTTTTGTCGAAATAATTAAATAAAAAAATTAGGGGTGAACCACCCTTAACATTTAAGGGGATGAAAATAGTTGTTGTCCGATTCTCAGGCCTAACGGATATGTACACAAAATTTCTTTAAAATCGGTCGAGCCATTTCGGAGGAGTATAATGACTAACACTGTGACATGAGAATTTTAGCCATTTCGGTGGAGTATAATTAGGGGTGAACCTCCCTTAACATTTAGGGGGATGGAAAAATAGATGTTGTCCGATTTCCAGACCTAACGGATATGTACACAAAATTTCACGAAAATCGGTGGAGCCATTTCGGTGGAGTATAATTAGGGGTGAACCTCCCTTAACATTTAGGGGGATGAAAAATAGATGTTGTCCGATTCTCAGGCCTAACGGATATGTACACAAAATTTCTTTAAAATCGGGTAGCCATTTTGGAGGAGTATAATGACTAACACCGTGACATGAGAATTTTATATATCGGAAAAATTAAATTAAATAATTAGGGGTGAATTACCCTTTATCATTTAGGGGGATGAAAAATAGATGTTGCCCGATTTCCAGACCTAACGGATATATACACAAAATTTCACGAAAATCGGTGGAGCCATTTCAGTGGAGTATAATTAGGGGTGAACCTCCCTTAACATTTAGGGGAATGAAAAATTGTTGTTGTCCGATTCTTAGGCCTAACGGATATGTACACAAAATTTCTTTAAAATCGGTCGAGACATTTCGGAGGAGTATAATGACTAACACCGTGACATGAGAATTTTAGCCATTTCGGTGGAGTATAATTTAGGGGTAAACCTCCCTTAAAATTTATGGGGATGAAAAATAGATGTGGTCCGATTCTCAGGCCTAACGGATATGTACACAAAATTTCATTAAAATCGTCAAGCCATTTCGGAGGAGTATAATGACTAACACCGTGACATGAGAATTTTATATATCGGAAAAATTAAATAAAAAAATTAGGGGTGAACCACCCTTAACATTTAGGGGGATGAAAAATAGATGTTGCCCGATTTCCAGACCTAACGGATATGTACACCAAATTTCACGAAAATCGGTGGAGCCATTTCGGTGGAGTATAATTAGGGGTGAACCACCCTTAACATTTAGGGGGATGAAAAATAGATGTTGTCCGATTCTCAGGCCTAACGGATATGTACACAAAATTTCTTTAAAATCGGTCGAGCCATTTCGGAGGAGTATAATGACTAACACTGTGACATGAGAATTTTAGCCATTTCGGTTGATTATAATTAGTGGTGAAGCTCCCTTAACATTTAAGGGGATGTAAAATAGATGTTGTCCGATTTCCAGACCTAACGGATATGTACACAAAATTTCACGAAAATCGGTGGAGCCATTTCGGTGGAGTATAATTAGGGTTGAACCTCCCTCAACATTTAGGGGATGAAAAATAGATGTTGTACGATTATCAGGCTTAACGGATATGTACACAAAATTTCATTACAATCGGTCGAGCCATTTCGGAGGAGTATAAATGACTAACACCGTGACATGAGATTTTTATATATCGGAAAAATTAAATAATAAAATTAGGGGTGAACCACCCTTAACATTTAGGGGGATGAAAAATAGATTTTGCTCGTTTTCCAGACCTAACGGATATGTACACAAAATTTCACGAAAATCGGTGGAGCCATTTCGGTAGAGTATAATTAGGGGTGAACCACCCTTAACATTTAGGGGATGAAAAATAGATGTTGTCCGATTCTCAGGCCTAACGGATATGTACACAAAATTTCATTACAATCGGTCTAGCCATTTCGGAGGAGTATAAATGACTAACACCGTGACATGAGAATTTTATATATAAGAGGGGTGAACCACCCTTAACATTTAGGGGGATGAAAAATAGATTTTTCCCGTTTTCCAGACCTAACGGATATGTACACAAAATTTCACGAAAATCGGTGGAGCCATTTCGGTGGAGTATAATTAGGGGTGAACCACCCTTAACATTTGGTGGATGAAAAATAGATGTTGTCCGATTCTCAGGCCTAACGGATATGTACACAAAATTTCATTACAATCGGTCGAGCCATTTCGGAGGAGTATAAATGACTAACACAGTGACATGAGAATTTTATACCACCCTTAACATTTAGGGGATGAAAAATAGATGTTGTCCGATTCTCAGGCCTAACGGATATGTACACAAAATTTCATTACAATCGGTCGAGCCATTTCGGAGGAGTTTAAATGACTAACACCGTGACATGAGAATTTTATATATAAGAGGGGTGAACCACCCTTAACATTTAGGGGGATGAAAAATAGATTTTGCCCGTTTTCCAGACCTAACGGATATGTACACAAAATTTCACGAAAATCGGTGGAGCCATTTCGGTGGAGTATAATTAGGGGTGAACCACCCTTAACATTAGGGGATGAAAAATAGATGTTGTCCGATTCTCAGGCCTAACGGATATGTACACAAAATTTCATTACAATTGGTCGAGCCATTTTGGAGGAGTATAAATGACTAACACCGTGACATGAGAATTTTATACCACCCTTAACATTTAGGGGATGAAAAATAGATGTTGTCCGATTCTCAGGCCTAACGGATATGTACACAAAATTTCATTACAATCGGTCGAGCCATTTCGGAGGAGTATAAATGACTAACACCGTGACATGAGAATTTTATATATAAGAGGGGTGAACCACCCTTAACATTTAGGGGGATGAAAAATAGATTTTGCCCGTTTTCCAGACCTAACGGATATGTACACAAAATTTCACGAAAATCGGTGGAGCCATTTTGGTGGAGTATAATTAGGGGTGAACCACCCTTAACTTTTAGGTTATGAAAAATAGATGTTGTCCGATTCTCAGGCCTAACGGATATGTACACAAAATTTCATTACAATTGGTCGAGCCATTTTGGAGGAGTATAAATGACTAACACCGTGACATGAGAATTTTATATATAAGATTTTTTACATTATCCCCCCTTCACCTTTAAAAACTTAAAAAACTCTCCAAGTATGACTTTCGAAGTCCATTCTCCCTGGTTATTATTATTATTATTGTTTATTTTTTATTTCTGATTATTATTACTTTCTCTATTGGTTATGACCCTATGATTTTTGATTTTTGGAATTCCCCTTTTTTTTAATTTTAGGTTTTTGAGCCCTCCTAATTTCTTAAATAACTTTTTTGTTTTAGGTGATTCTAAATTTATTTCTTGATATTATAAGTCGGTTGACTCTACTGAATAACTATTTAATTTGATATTTTAGTTTTTTAATAAAATAAGAACTACGATAATTTGGTTTTCACGTCTGTGCAGGCAAAATCCCCTCTCGCCTTGCGTGACGTCACCGCATTATCGCATTCCCACTTTATTTTGTTTAGCGCGGCAATTTAAATGGTTTTTAAATTGAACATGAGACTAATGACCTTGTCATTCCGTCTCATTATCTCTCCTTTAAAACACAAATTTTCGGTTATTTGAAAAATTCCGATTTTTCATTTTAAACTAAAATTTTTGTCTTTTAACTCTATTTTGCTAATTTTATTTTTCAATCATCTTAACTCCTATTTTAAATCATTTCTTCCTTACTATCAATACATATTACTAATCAATATTCATTATCTCATTTTACACCATATATATTGAATTTTTATTACTTATCATTTTTATTCATCGTACTATTTAAATTTATTCAAAATCCTTTATTAATTAATCATTTCTTACATCTATACATCTTATCCTATAATCATCATTATTCTCCTTTAAAATCCACATCATAACATATTATACACAAATTTATTTATCTTCAAAAAACATCTTATTATTCATTTTACATATATATTTCTTTGTTAATTTTATAATACAAACTGTTCATTTTAGTCCTTGGTTTGCTTTTACAGCTGCTTTTCTGAAAGTCTTTGTTTTGCTGTAACTTAAACTCTAAAACATACACAATTACATACACAATTTTATCTACAGGAATAATTTGTATTGTCCCCAAAAATAACCCTGCTTCTGCCTTGGTGATGCTAAAACTATCTCTTCATATTTTAACTAATAACTACAACGACTTTTCAATTGAAGTTAAAAGAAAAAAAAACTTTTTGAATAATATTAACTCAATAATAAAAACAACAAAACACACATTTATTCGTTTCATTCATTCATCTCCCTCCAGCTAATTATTCTGGACACCTGCTCGACAATGTTTGCTTAGGATCATCCGGTCTCGTCTCACCCTCTTGCTAATTATTATGTTATGTTTACGCAGCTGTCTGCCGGACATCCACTAACGTTAAACATTCCTTCTCCCTTTAAACTTTGGCCTGCCTGTGGAATGCGACAAGTCCCTTCCGGCTAACCTTGACCTACTCAATGCTTCTTGCATCCAGCTGATTTACCGTTGTTCATTTTTTATCCTAATTTAATTTCTACACATCTTTATTTATCAATTCTACGCTTTGATTATGACTATTTATGAAACTTTCTCAACTACTTTTCTCCTTCATTTAAAATTTCACTTTAGGCCTTTCTCTTTTCATCTTACACTTTACTCCATCTTTAAACTTAACTTTCGTCCGTCTGTCTTCCCTCTCTCTCTGTCTACACCTCGGTATGTCACGTTCATTTGGTTTTTCTACAGGTTCCTCCATTTTGATTTTTCTTACCCTCTCCTTATTGAATATTAAGTCAAATTCGTTTAGTTCAAATTTTTCGTCGATTTCAGATTTATTATGCACGTCGTATTTAGTTTTATTATTTTTTACGTCGATTTCTGCCTTTGGCACAATTTTATTTATTTTAACTCCCTTGCTACCTTTAATCTCCGCTATTTTAAGCCCTTCATCTTTATTAATTATTTTGTTTCCTTTATTCTCCGCTATTTAAGGCTCTTCTTCGTTTTTGAACAATACACTTGTTCTCCTTGTCGATTTATTTATTGAACTGAACTTATTTCTCCGCTTTTTGTCACTATCGGTAAAGTCACAATTAGGTCTAGACACGTCCTTTGCCTTTGTTTTTAGCTCTGCCGGCTTTTTGGCAGCTAACATATAAGCCCCTGTTTCCCGCTTATACGAATTTGGGTCGCCTTTTTTGCAGCTGACTTCTCCACCATTTTGTTGGTTTCGTCGCCATTTTGTTGTAATTTCTGCAACTAATTTTTACCCAATCTTAATTCATCTCCCTTTAGGAAATCCACCACAATAAACTCATCGTCTTTTACCATCTGTAGAAAACCCCTCTCCATATTTATAAGACTACGATACTTGCACATTATATTACACCCCATTATTACCTTGCTTTCCAACTTCGGTACTACCATAAATATTCCTTTGACCATTTTATTATTTATCCTTACTTCTAACAATGTTTGCAATTTTATCTTTTGTCGTTGGCTTTTTAACGCCGTAACCATTTCTGTGTTTACTACTGGTAATTCCATGATTTTACTATTCTTAACCTTTAACACTTTTTAAAAAAAATCTTCTTGAACACAAGACATTTGCGCTCCTGTGTCAATCGCCATATTTACTCTTATACTTTCTATTTCTACACCTATTTCTGGACATTTTTCATAAACTTCATTATTTAATTTTATATCTTTTCTGTCCTCCATTAAATCATCCTTAATTTCCGTGTTTAAAATCCCCAATTTTAATTTATTTATTCTCTGATCCCCCCTTTTATAATTGTTAAATTTGATTTTATCATTGATCCCAATTCCGTTTTCATTTTCCAATTTGTTCCAAAATTTTTGCCTTGAGATCTCATTATTTAGTTTTTTGTGACCTTAGGTGGGAATTTTTGGTTAGAAAGACCTGGGTTCTGAGGTCTCTGAGGTTGTGGTTTGTTTGGGTGTACAGCATAGGATCTAGGGTTAGGGTTTTGGATAGGTTTCGAAAAGTCTCTGTTTCTCTCCCTAAAATTTAGGTCTCGATGTTGTCCTTCCCTACGTTTGTAACTTTCTTGTCGTCGAACTTCCTTTGTCATTCCATCCACATTCTCAATAGTCCTTAAAAATTTAATCGCGTCTTCCAAATGTTCACTAGCCCTGCCAATGTTGCACTTTCTGGTCGAAATGTCGCATTAACTAATAAATTAAAAATTCTTCTGGGATTTTTGACTCTAAATATTCTGCTTTTTTCACCATTTTGCAGAAATAATCCACTCGACTCACGGTTCCGTTTGCATTATACTTATGGTTTTCAATTTGTTTCCTAATAATTTGCTGCGTTTGATAATCCCAATAATGTTCTAAAAACAATACTTTGACCTGACTATATTCTTCGGTTTCGCGTTTTATTATTTCCCACCATTTTTAGTTTATCGTTCTCCTCCATCACGGGATTTATCTCTTGAAATAACTCTTCTACTGATTCAAAAATTGTACGGGATTGTCCCTCGTATTTCCCCAAAATTCGATTGTTTTTGTCTCTAAATTTGCCCTATCTAAATAAATCACATTTTTGGCACTACTACCGGTTTCTTTAATTTTTGCAACTTCTTTAATCTTAATTTCTAACTTTTTGACTTTCTCTCCAATTTCTTTGGTCGTATTTCACTGTTCCTCAATACTGTCTGTCACTTTTTTTAATATCCCCTACACACTCTTCCACTCTTCCTTCGCAAGCTTCTTTCCGCCTGGTATTTTCGGCCATATTGATATCAATGGATTCCTTAATGTCTTCCATATACTTTTCTATTTCCTGTTTTCGTGCTTCTTCCCTTTGGATCCGTTTGGCTTCCATTTCTTCCTCTCTCTATATCCTCTTTGCTTCTGTTTCGTCTCTCTCCTGCTTCCATTTGGCTTCCATTTGGATCTGCTTAGCTTTCATTTCTTCTTTTTGCTGCTTCCGTTTGGCTTCCAATTCCTCATCACTGTTCATCCACTTAGCTTTTATCTCTCCGTCTCTCCTACTCCATTTGGCTTCCATTTCTTCTTTCTCCTGATTTCTTTCGATTCTTTCTTCTAATCTTCTTAGTTTGTCATCATCTTCTTTCTCCTTTTCTTTTCTCTGTTGCTCTGCTTTGTCCTGTTATCTTTCTTTCCTTCTTCTTTCTTCCATTTGGTTTGAATATTTCACCATTTTTTGCATTTCAGTTTCCTCTTCTTGTGAACCTCCCTGTTTAGCTGGATCTGTCGCCGGTCCCATTTTCACTTACACTTGTTCACTTGTTTATTTAAAAAATAGAGTTTTTGATTTAATTTGGACTCTACTTTTTATTTATTATTAGTTTTACAATTTATTAAATTTTCGTTGTAATTACCACCACAACTTATTACTAACACACATATACATATAAATTATATCAGAATTCAATGATAGATATATCTATATATATATATATATATCTTAACACATAAATGCTTAAAACAGTTAGAGATATATTGAGAAACATATCTTCAATTATTGTTTAAACATTTGTGCACATCTAGAATCTACCGAATATTATATTCTATCATGTGGGTATTATACTTTAACGGGGGAGAAAGGACAGGTTAATTTATTGACTTAAAAAGTAATAGATATTGATATTCCACTTAATGGTATAAAATATATTGAATTAAATCTTAAATTTTTTAAAGTTTAGGTCGCCTTAATTTCTCATAAATTTGTCCACGTACATGATGGTAGTAAAACCTTTTCAGTTGAGCACATCTAAAAATCGTAATTTTGTTAAAATGGCCGTGTCAATTTGTTTTCTATTCTTCTTATACAACGTCTAGTAGTATATCTTCAGATAAACGTAAATTATTGTATTATATTGTAATAAACTAATATTCCTATTATGCAAAAACAAATATATGCAACGGAAAATTAATTTTTTTCCTTATAAACATGACCAGGAATATTTAGGACGCGGCGATGAAAAATAAATAATAATATTATGAGTAAAATCATTAATTAATTTTTAAATACTTTATTTTATTTAATCCTGAGATCATTTATGTACAATCCGACATGAAATTCTAAATTACTTGCCTAAAATACAAATTGCATAAATGTGTATCACACAAATTGAACTATTACATGCAAATGTTCACAAGTTTGGATTCGACCATTAATTTTACAGATCGCTGAAACGATTTTGACTATAATACAATAATTCTGTGAAACATTTAGTCTGCACCAAACTGCAAAATATCTAAACCAGTTCACCATTCTTGGGAAGACTTCTGACAATAATTTACCAATCTTCCCTTATAAATAAGTAATTTGTTCCAAACACCTTCATAAAACTTAACATTTAATAGTCAATCAGACCAAAATCATTCTTGAGATAATGTATGGCAAACATACGTTATACAGATACGGATAGTCGATAGACATTTTAAATGGCGTACGTGCATTTGGCTTTCGGATGTTATTGTATTTCACGTTCACTGAAGGGCTAATTCACTTTGTTTGCAGAAGTCGAAGTCAGAGTCTAGCTTACTTTGTTGGCTGATGCAATTCACCTAGTAAGGCCAAACAGACTTGATCCCTTAAAGTGCTTGGCCTGTGTTCTCAGCAGTGTTATCACGTATTAAAAAAGAGATGGCTTACTTCATTTGCTTTTCTTATCATGTGGTATAAGTTGACTTGAATTGAAAAAAATTAGGTATGGAATGACCTGGACTGTTTTCAGATATTAATTCGTATTTTATGACTTAAATACTAAATAGAATGTTAGAATGTAAATTCTAATTAAATCTTTACAATGAAAAGGAATATTATTCCGTGGGTGTAAATTACAAATATAGTAATTAAAAAATTAAATGTTTTGTTTATATTTTTGAAACAAAGGTTTTGAATAAAAGGAAGATTATTCTAAAAGTATAATCTTCTCACCCTGCCAAAAGACAAATGTAATTCAAACGTTACAGTTGTAATGAATCCACTATTTCTCTTGAATAAATGGTACAACATTTAAAACCTAACCTAACCTAACCTAAGCTTTTTAGTTTTAAACTCGGAATTTATTCTATTCATTGATACAAGTAAACAAAAAAATGCACGAAAATTATCTACGTAGGAACTACAAATATATATTTAATAAATGTACGGAACCTTAAAACAACACTGTTATTCGTGTTAATAATATGTAACTTAGAAGAGACTATGACACACTATTCTTTTCTTTGTTAATAATCTGTAGAGTTATTATTCTTTGGCATTGAATTTTGAGTCTATTCTGACGCAAATTAGTTCATGAAGATACATTGTGCGTTGTCATAGAAATATTTCTTGAAAATCTTGTTTAAGAGAATCTGAAGTAATTGAAATTAGCTAAAGTCTGATTAGTCATCAATAATTAGTTATAGGCCTATTATTTATATTTTACTAATTACTTCCTCTCCTTCCGTCTAATTTCATAAACATTATTGGCCTTTCTAATTATTCCACCAACTTTGATTAATACTCATGACTTCAGTCTATTTATTATTTTAATTTATTTTTATTAAAATAAATTAGTCTTAAAATCTAAGTTGATGTAAATTTATTAAATATGATATTTCATTATTTTATATATTTTTATTTTAAAATTAAAACATATGTTTTGTTCAATTATGTTTATATTGTCAAGAAAATAGTGTTTTCCATGTGGTTTGATTACTTGCTATCTTTGACGTTATTATTTTTTTCGTCGTCTGAAACATTAACTTTATTTTGCATTAAATAATTTGATTAAAAAAAAATTACTTACTTATTTATTTAAATACTATTCAATAATAAAAAATCGAAGTGGTTACACTAATATGCGTTCAATCAAATTAGGGTGTATAGAAGCGGAAGTACAATTAAAGTACCTGCCGATCTTCAATTTTAAATTCCATACTTAGCTTACTACATTGCAAAATTAAAGGTTAGAATCTTCCAAACAATTACTGTACTGACAAAAATAAAATCCAGTGTAGAAGATTTTAATAGTTTCTTCATTCGGAGTAGTAAAACATCCTTGAGGTTTCTTTTTTAAACTCACAAATGAAAGTATAGCACATTTTTAATGTAGCTGCATTCAATGACAATTGTTTTGATCTTAATATTACTGAAACCAGAATGTTCTTGTAAATGTAACTAGGCATTTACAATTTTTAAACAATTCCTTGCATTAAAAATTTTGATCAAAATACAATTAAATTGATAACAGACTTTGACTGTTAGGTGGTTAGGCTCTATGAAGCTACTTTAAGCATAAAATGTAATATTGGGAAAAAATTATATAATTAAATATTGGGAATTTTATATAATTAATAATATTTTGTTTATTATAACCAACTCACCTTATTGACCAATTTTACTGAAATATAAAATCTGTCTACCATGTCCTAAAATAGTAAAATATTTCGCTAAAAATCTGATAAAAAATTTAATTGATCTTTTAGCATTAGTTATTACATAAATTCTTATAACATAAATTAAAAAGAAATTCAATTATGTAATGGAAATAAATTTAGAAAATATATCAATAATTACACAAATTAATTTTTTTAAAATAAAATTAAAAATACTCTTTACATGTTATATTGAAAATACATGCCAGTCTGAAATTTACCACATTTAAAAAAATACCAGATAAATAAATATAATATATATCATAAAAATAGTATAGCTACTATAAAACATTAACAATGAAAATTACTATCTGTCTTTAAAAAAAATACTAATTACTTAGAATAAATGAAATTATATCTAATGCTTAGGTAACAAAACAATAAATTGAAATAATTAATCTAAGTTATTTCAAAGGAGTCGTCAAATAAATGGAATTTTATTAAGTCCAAATATATAAATTAAGTAAGACATTGAAAAGAAAATCTTGCGTAAATGAATTAAAAACTATACAAATATTAATACTGTCAAATACATAAGAAATACTTTTTAAATGGAATCTTGCAACATTTAAATTACTCAATTTTAATTGAATGACAATTCTAACTTTCTTAATAATAACAATACATTGAAGATAATTTTGAGGCGAACCTAGATATAAAATTTAAAATTCAGCTGATATAAGACCAAAATAATAAAAAACGGAATATTACCTAAATGAAATAAATCAATTTTTTTTAATTACTAATATGATGGCTTTGAGTACATAAATACAAAATGTCAGTTTCATTTGTTATTCTGTATATTTTTAAACCAATTTCAATAAATGTTTTGCATTGCTATGTTTACAACATATCAAAGAAGATCATACGTTGTTTGTTTCATGATTTGAAATAGTGAAATGATAGATTTATATTAAATTTTACAATGTTAAACCGTATTAGATTAGAGTTTTAAGTTTTAAACAGTACGTATTAAAGGGTATGAAAGTAAGTGTCAGATAACGTTTTCAAAACCAAGTTGATATATTTAGTTAGTTTTGTAGGATAGAGTAAACACCTTCTAAATCAAATACAAAATAGCTTTGTAATCAATATTGTATGAAAAGTGTGTTATGTGTTAAAGTCTAGAACATATAATATACGTCTAAGTGTATTATCTTATCTAACATAAAGCACTATCACAAAATAGCTGAGTAACTAATACACTTGTGTAGTTGGTAGATCGCCTTGTAAAACAAAGTTAGAAAAAAAGATAAAATTAATATCTCTAGCCCTTGAATAACCTATTTGGTCAGGGTCGGAATAGAAGAAGAGTTGGTGAAGAGAGACCTAAAAAAATATAAATGAAAGAGAGATATCTAACCCAAGACTACATGAAATAAGGCGTAGATCCCTCGGAGTTACTTTGCCTTTACTATCTATACCAAGAGTGTAGTTGGTAGAAAGCAACTATATAATAATGATTTAAACAATTTGAACATGCAATCAATTAAATTAGATAGTATTTTTTTTAAACTATGTTATAATACAAAATATTATTATTACCATATTATTACCATAATAATAATAATATTAATATTATTATATAAACTTTAGTCTGTATTCAGTTTCAGTTATGATTATATAGCTATAAAGACCTTTCATTCGTGATTTTTTTTTTCGCTTTGAAAATTATAATGAGATGCAAGTTCCCATAGAATTTCCTTTTTATTCTTGGTTTTTTTTATGCACCATGATTATAATGGAAGAGTTAAGACTAGAAATAATATATCCACTTAATTATATATACTTGTACTTTCGGTAAATATATTACGTTATTCCCTCTGTGAATCAAGTTGCAACTATTTTCATTCAAAACAACACATCTTAGGCAGAGGTATATAAAATTAACCCGTATTGATTCTCCTTTGCCTTGACCGTATTAGAGGTATTAAATGTTGTGAAAATTAAACGTTACCAAATCATACATAGTGGGTTTATTTAATTTATTGTTTTCCATTAATTTTGACAAATAAGTTATAATTTTGGCATGGTTTACAATTTACATACATATAAAAACTTCATACTCTTACAATTCAAATAAAACTTGTTTAAGAGAAATAACAAACAAAAAAAGAAATGTCCACGTATAACGACACACATATCTAAATTGACCTATCCAAAGTTTAAACTATAGCTGTGCAATAAGAATAGGATCGGTTACTATTTTCAACTATCAAATTAAAATTTGCATTAGTGTTGCTACATTGCAAATTTAGTTACTCTGTATATTTAAAATAAAACATATTTCCTGAAAATATCACAAAATAAATATCTTTTTACTATTTATGTAAAAAGTACTATTTACTTGGCACTAAGCCAAGACTTGTTTTACTATTTTTAATGAAAAAATTTCCAATTATTCTTTGGGTTCAATCTTCATTTTAAAGTGATATTGTTACATTCAAATACTAAGTATTTGTAAGTTTAAACCTATTTACACAAATATGAATTTAAAAGTAATTTCACGACTTTCATCCTTAATGCAATATAATACACAATGGAAATGAAAAAGTATATGTGTCATTAAAATGTAAATAAAATTGGCGAGGTAAAATGTATCAATTTAATTTTTGGAATGTTTAAGTCGTTATATATTTAATATGAAACTATGATACAAAAATAATTAATAAATGAAGTGTGACCAATGAAAATAGAAAACAAAATATTTAAGCTATGACATGACAGTTTGGTTTTAGTTTTAAGTCTGAATATGATGCAAAGGCATGTGTGTTTAACAGCAGAGACTTCATAATTAATAGAAAAGTCTCAGTGTTTTTCAAAATTATGGCATAAAAAGTCTCTAATTTCTACTGTAGCTTTGACGTCAATAATTTCAGTTAAAATTAAAAATTTTAAAATCTCTTAAGAGATGAAAGGATGCTCTTAAGGATACAATTTTATGAAACAAGTTTTTTTAATGTTTAGAAAAGTATTGTTTACTGAAAAAATATTAAAAAAATTTAAGTTTTTGTTCAATGGAATAACGACTCCAAAATTTGGAAACTTCAAAGTTTAGATACAGAGGAGGGAAAAGAAGAGAATTAAACGGAAATAGAGAATAAAAATTAAAATTCTAAAACGATTGTGTTATAATGATGAAAGATTACAATTAATTTACCACGTGCAATATGAATATTGAGAGGTAAATATGAGGTGTAAAACAAGAGAAATTGACCAAATAACCAACAACTTCAGATCGATCTAAGTAAACTTTTATTCCAGTTCAACGAATCTGTATTTTGACACTAAAAGCATGTAAAGGTCTCCTGTAAATATTATAAACATGCATCAGATGTGCCACAGTGACTAATAATGAGTAAGGCGATTACAGTAACTACCCAGTGACTATTTTTGAGTAAAGACTATTTAGTACTTGAAACAATTTTGTAAAATTACAGTTTAAAAAAACCTAAATAACATTTTAATAAAACCTCGATTTTACATATGTTTACGTCTAAATTAGTATTAATGTGATGTTCCAATATATTTGTTATGACATTATAACTATCCAGTGATTATTAATAATTAATGATGATTTTGTAGTTTAACCATTTTTGAAATATAACATTTTTACTACGAACCTAAAATTATACATGTGTTTGTACTAACATAAGTAGTAAATGTGAAATATAAATATATTTGAAATGTAATCAAAATTATCCTTTGACTATTAATGCGAATTTATATATTTGTAGTTTAACCATTTTTTAAAGTTAAATTTCTATCATAACTTTATATTTTACACATTTTTGCACTTAAACCACCAATAAATATGAAACTTAAATACATTTGCTATGAAATAGTTACTACAGTGTGATTAGGAGAATTTGCATTTAATTTAATGATCAAATATGAAGATGTGTAGTTCGTTTGTTGTCTTTCCAGAAAAATAATTCATTTTCTACAATTTATTCTATTATGTAATGTGAATTCTTTGTTTTTTTATTAAATGAAATAAACAGTGATTAGTCAAACCCTTTCTGTGATTAGTGATGGTAATAAAATGATAGCTGACTTTCTTTTGTGTAACAGTAAAACATTGTAAGTTTTTAAACAATAAATATTTTATAAAACTTTGAAATATTCGAAAATGATATAAGTACTGCTCAGTATTAAAGATGAACAACTATTATTCAATGTGTTCATTTATATTTGTACAAATACTGTTGACTTGTTACTTCTCTTTTGGAGGTAGGAGAAACTACATAAATTGTGGTATTTTTATACTTATAAATATGGATTCTCTGACTTATATACTTTATTAGTAGTTACATTTATAATAATTCAAAAGTAAAAACTTATGTATTTATAATAATTATTAATTATGTTAATTTTATGTATTTCTGACGGAAAGTGAGCATCTGTGTTTCTTCTACATAACTATATTTATATATTTCTATTTTCGTATTTTATGAGTGATGTAAGTTTTGTTTTTGTTCGTATTTTCTTCACTTTTCACAAATTTGGAGATCTCCTTTCAAAGACGAAAAGCAGGGTAAAAGATTCTTGTATTGGTCATCTCTTTCACAAATTTGATTTTATTAATCTGTGTCCAACGATGGTAAAAGCTTTTGAAGCTTTCCTACACATTGCATATCAGCCTTTGGAAATGTACACATCTCTTCATTAATAATAAAATAAAAACGATGTATACGGTAATAATCTTCAACTAACTCTGTCTGTAAGTTTGATCGGTAATTTTACATAATTTTGATTCTTGGTACTTTTAGGTGTTAGTAGCTTCAATAAGAGTATGCAGGATAGGTAGGTTGGCCATAAATGTCAATACAGTCTCGTGTTTTTCCATACACATCTTGTCACGCATGTTTTAAAGACAATATATTCCTGTTTTGAGGATATAATGTTCTTGCATTTATTCTTCTAGTTTTTCAAATCTCGCAACTGACTCTCTGAGATGTTTCCCAAAGAGGATATCATTCCAACAGCGTTTCTTATGCTAGTCACAGTGAATGCTTTACCAAAATTTAGCCTATGGTTGGCACAGTGGCTGTCGATAGCTAGAGGTTAAATCTGTGCATTGCGGGTTTGTAGATCCTTAAAGTGTCCATTCATGTTTGAGAAACCATGTAAAGTCTGCCCTCAACAGTAGGTCACATCAAGTTTTAATTTTTCTTGCTCTTACAAAATTGTGTGAGATTGCTCATCAGTGAGATTCATCTAATCAACAAACCTTATGAAATGTTGTTTTGGGAGTGGATAACATTTAATAGTTTTTATTGGTCGGCGTTTGGTTGAACAACTTCTGCCGTTATAAAATTGGCATCCTCAAGGTGTCAAAAAGTCCTTTAAGTCTTTGAATGTGTTTCTGAAGACTGGGTGTATAGATTTATATGTCTATTAATATTGTTTATAATTCTTTTAAATATCGGGGTACTATTCTTTTGACTAAAGGCATTCTTAAAAAATCGTAATGTTCAGTTTCTGACTTCTCTTAAGTTCGTTCTATTTTGAAATCCTGAGACTAGATTTAAGGTTGTAAATTATTGAGTTCGGCTTAATTTGTTAAAATTTCCGCCATGTTAGGTGACGGAAATCTATCGTTAATAGTTTTAGAATTAAGAGCCTTAAAATCTATCACCAATCTAAATTATTGTTTGCTGGAGGCGTTCTTTATTTTTGTTACCAACCAAACTGGAGAATTCCATGGAGAATACGGAGTTGAATGATTTTTTGATTCAACATTTCTTCTTCTATTTGATTATTATCTCTATTTTTATAACTTTCAGGATATCGATAATTTCTGATTTAGACAGAATTTTCGTTGGCAATTCTCTTTACATGCTTAACTTGATGAGCGACAGTCAAATTATTTTGATCAACATGAAATATGTCTGCATACTTATCTAGTAATTTAATTATGACTCTTTTTTCTTCTGAGTTCATGTGGTCCACCCTAATTTTAGACAAATCTAGTTTTTGAATTTTGTAATAAATCATATCAAAATTAGTTTTTTCTATTAAAAAAAAGGTTCTCTAAATATTACAATTACTTATATTTTTTATGGCAATGGTTTATTTATTGTCAGTTTTTTTTCTCGGTTGTTGATTTAATAATATGACAATGGGCTTTTCCTTCAAGCACTGTAACTATATAGACTACTATCTAAATTGTAATCCTTTTTGTGTCTGTAAGACAATAATCGCCATTATTATATATATTTTATAACTTTAACTTTCATTATTTGACTGGTAAAAACTTGAATAAGGTATTTTGAGGTTACTTTAACTAATTGTCTTCTGCTTTCTTTTGTAATACATCTGATTCCGTATAAAAGTAAAGAATTGCAATTGTTTTACCACATAATATTAGCCTAATGATTACAAAGTATAGATTTATTTTCAAACGTTTAATATTATCTATTCCTACTAGAAGAATAAAGTTTTTATTGAAAAGAAGTAAGTAGAATTTGGTTGCTTTTTTCCCCTAAACGTGGTAATTTGTAGCTATAATATTAGTTCGAAACTCCATGTGCAGTGGCTACTTCGAGTGGGTTCCTTTATTATGTTTGCTTTAAAAAATTGTAATCTTACAGATTTTCTAATGTTACCAGTGTTGATTAATATTTTAAAATTAGTGAAGTGGGCGTGTATATAAGGTAACTCATTACAAACTATTTATACTAAGGACCGTAGGTACTTGGTGGTATTCCATTTTATTCATTCTTGTAAAATACCTGGACAATGCTGTAACTAGTGAAACCATGGTCGGCAAGTTTCAATAAGTTAGTGGTTATACTAAGAAATAAAAGCGTAAATCATGATTATTGTTCTGTAAATTCATAATTCGTTCCTAAGTTCGTTTACCCTAAAAAATAATCATCTTCAGATATAATGTTTGCGCCATTGTCTGCAACGTTATTTCTTGGCTAATAAGGTTGCTTTTGTGGTAATTGGTGTCTTAGTTTACGATTGTTTGCCATCAGTCCATTTTGTTATTGACCAAAGTTAGCAAAGGAAGGTTTATAGAAGGGTTTATTTATTTGTTAGTATACTAAGAGCTTCCTCAAGAGTTAGGATAGCGGAGAGCAGCCGGTGTGTTTATATAATGTATTAGATTATCATATACGTATTAAACATTACATATAAAATGTGTGATGTAATCTAATCTATGAACGAATATATGACCACGTGTTCATATAATGTATTAGACCCAAACAAAAACCTTTGTCAGAGCACCGGTACGGACATATCTTCGTTAATCGTCTATGAAGTAGAACGTTATTAATGAGAGAGAGAGAGAGAGAGAGAGAGAGAAAATATTTTTATTTCTATGTATCATATTAAACGGAACACCTAAAACTTATGACCGAAACTTAAACTATGATCGAAGATGTAACTCAAGACGTGACTCCAAAACTTGTGTTTAAAATTTGTGACCGAAACTCACTTTGATCGAAGATGAGATCTTAACATAATCCGAGATCTGAGTTTGAGCGTGTCGTCGTGTGAGTGCGTGTAATGTTTATGTGTATGTATGTATGCGTGTGTGTGTGTGTACGCGCGCGAATTTTAGTCTTGCTCAATGGCAGATTTTTTATCTAAATACGGCTTTTGCAACCTATTTTCCAATACTGTGTCTGCATCCGATATTTCCCAACCGAAATACTGTGTTCTGCATCCGATTTACCAACCAAACAAGTCTGTTTTCAAACTATTTTCCAATTGTAATACTATTTCTACAACTGATTTTCAAACTGAAATATTGGTTTTACTACCGAATTTCTAACAAAAATACTGTTACACTCAACTACTACGTTGGTTAGGGTATGACAATGATCATGACAGTTGGATTCATAAAACAAAGCTTGTTGCTTAGGCAACTTATTAAATGCAAATAAATACACCTGAATGTTTATTACAATATTAGGACCAAAAGCTCATCGGATAATCTTCGTGTAACAAATTTTGAAGTTGCTTGATCTACAATGCAACGTCACAGCTCTTTATTGCAAACACAGTTCGATCAATAGTGAAATAGCGGCAATCTGTTTTTCAATATAAATGGACTGAGATTTGCCAATGTCTATGTATTTTCCAAATCCCTCAATCTGCCAAAGTACAAGGTTTTGAAAAGTGTCACATTCACGGACAACGAAAGTGTCATCCGTCCTAGTGAAGCAAAAAAGCCAAATTCGATAATAATGTAGACGATATAACGTACGAGAAACATGACAATATACGTTATTTTTTCGCCTTAATTTGTTCACTTTAATAGTGAACCAGAAGACGAAACTTACCGAATTGCTTTTGACTGAATTGTAACAGATTTTGTATATACAAAAGGCTTGATTCTTGGATCAAACACCATTCTAGAAGATGTCTGAGAAGAGATAGTATCTAACGCTGGAGATAACCACATTATGCAAAGCTATAAAGAAAAGTACTGGCAGATGAGGTAAGGAGAAGCCAAAGAGGAACGTTTAAATACTAAGGAACACACCACTAATTAAAGAATTACAAAAATGTGAAGTATTTTTTTTCCGAAACAAGAAATTAAAACCAAAGTGTTTGATGAAATAACGGAGAATGATGCTAATAAGTAGAGTAGAGAAAGTGGGATACAAGTTGAATGTAGAGAAGGAAGTACCGGCTTCTCTTAGTTTTAGATTTATAAATATTGATATAATTGCAGAGACTCAGGAACAACCAAAACCAAAGTAGGGTCGGTGTTGTCCAAATCAATAGAATAGGACTAAGTAAATCTGAAACATCGATATTCAGTAACTTCACATATCCGCTTGTAGAAAAATATATGCTCAAAATGACGAATGATTCTGCCAATAATCGAAACATAGATCACAGTTATGCGTTGAGTATAGGAGCCGAGTATCTGATGAATAACAAGTCGCTTCAGTTATCGGAAGATGATGAAATTATAATTAACGGATTAAACTATAAAGGGTGCAGGGATTGTACTAGTTGGTGTTTAAGCGTTTACTAAATGATGAAATTTACATCGAGGCTGATTTGAATGGGTATAAAAACAATTGCTTAAGAAGCAGTGCACACAAAAGATTCTATGATCTGAAATGCCAAGATAATCGTAACAAATCTTTGAAATATAAACACATTATTGAGAAGTTATTTCCTTCAAAAACAGTTAAAGGGAGAGGTTAATCCTAATGGGACGATCCGAATGAACTGAAAACGATTGAGCCATTTGTTGGTATCTCATATTGCAGGACATAAGGTACACGCTAATAATTGAAGAGCTAAAGAAGTTGGTATTATAAAAGGTGTGGGAAACGAAAATATAACATTAATTATAAATTACCATCAACGATAAGTGTCGATAAGTTTGGACGTTGTAGGATTAGAGGCTCCGATCGTGGATAAATAGGTTCTAAAAGAGTCCTTACATCTATGGGAGAATATAATATAGGAGACCCCTGTTACATAATTGGAGTCTTAACCAATCGGAGATTAGGTGCAATTAATGTTTCATGAAAACAGGAAACGATATGACGCAGGTATGGAGGCGTCAACATTTCTCCAACATGCTTTGATTTTCTTTAAAAAATTGTATATTTTTCCTTCTTTGTATGTTGAGTTGTCCTCGGTAACCGCGGGTCTGCCTGATTTCGTTAACTTGTTGTATTGGACGAGTTTACCCCGTCCAAATTTACTAAATATGGACTTTAGTTTTTTTTTGTTCTAGAGATTTAGACTTTTCAGTCATCCTACCAAACATGGCTGATAGGTTAATTTTATAATAAACATTATTGTAGTTCTTTGCATTTAATGATTTTTTTTTTTGGAATTCACGTTAGTGACTTTGGAGTTTCACTCTGTCTGCAGATAGGTAAGGAAATTTACTGTTTTTTTTTTAAATTATATATGTTTAAACCATTTTATAAGGGAAATGAAGAGTTAATGTAACATTATATGTAGATAATTACATTACACTTGTCTTATTATCTAAAGGTGTTAAAGAATTTTATTTTGATTTGATGCTATGGAACTTGTGAAATACAATAGGTCTAATTAATATATTTTTCACTCTCAAAAATGCATTTAATGTTGTTAATTTACTATCTGTCAAATAAAAACCCCTATCTGTATAAAATTGGATGATATTTGTCCACTATATGCCCTCAACGAGAGGAAAAACACAGGAAACAATAAGTATACGTAGATCGCTAGAATCAGTTTCTTCCACAAAATAATATTGTGATCACGTTGTAATTATATTAGAAATGTGGTAATGTACCTAATAGTAAAACAAAGAAAATACCTTGACCAGTTAGGTCTATAGACTTATAATAAAATAGTCTTAGGCAAAATAACTTAGTTATTGAATGAACGGGAATAATTTGTATCCCCCCTTGTCATTTTGTAATTTAATTATAGTATTCCATTAATTTATTTTAAAATTATTTTTACTAAATCAATCTTCAACAACATTGAATATCTTCCTTCAAATCTTTTAATCGTGAAAGACCATTTTTTATCTTTTATTACTTCATAAGCAATTTAATTTAATTTAAAACTCAAGTTGTATTTAAGATTTTTTCCCCATTTTGAAGCACTGCCTTTTTTCTTTCAAAATATTTAGGAATCCTTATATTTAGATTTTGGTGCTAAAATTATCTTGGTAGTTAATGGTACTTAAAAGTAGTTTAAATTTCGCCAGTTTAAAGAATTCATTGAAAAGTGTCTTTAAATACTGTAGATGTTGTAATTAATGTTAACGATTGAATCAAATTGGAAAGAAAATATAAAATGCGTAGCATTATTCCTATAACATTTACTTACATTCTAAACCTACTATATGATTCTTAGTTGTACTATAGGTAGACCGAGGGCTTTAAAAAGAAAAGTAACTTTAATCTTTTAAGCACCAGACAAACTGAAGTATCTTCAACACATGTCCTTAACCTCAATAAGAGTTCTTTACCTAATGATCTAAGTTGATAAGATTAGTTTTGAATATTGCCTGAATGATCAACCAGTATTATTGTTGAAACAGAACTAAATCGTCTAGTGTGGCCAACGTGACATTATGTGTAACTTGAATTTAACTAAACAAAGGGATTGCTCGAGCAAAATGGGAGCTTGGTTAGATTTTTATTTGCAATAACAAAGCCACCATGTATTTTTAACAATCAAGAAGAGCCATTAATTTAGTCTACTTTATAGTGAAATCATCTCTAATTGTGACTTCTTAGTTTGTAGCGTTATTACAAACGCAACACATATTTCCTATTGAAAATATCATTACAGACTTTGATATTTTAGATCAGTTTATTTCAATTTTGTAACTATTGGAAAAACAGACTTAATATCACCTTTAAAATAATTCAATATTATATTTTCTTTCAGTAAAATTTCCATTTGGTAACTGAAACTTGCGTTCTTAACAGTGAAAACTGGTGCAGGTTCCGGAGGGAACAAAGAACCTTCAACATGTCGACGTTATAGTTGAAACATCCATCTCCAACATTATCACGATAACAGAACATTTAGAATACAAAAAAAGAAATCTGTTAACTTTAACAAATAATCTGTAAAATATTCTAAAAGAATATTTAATAACACAATAGACATGTCTATTGGATGGGAGAAGCTAGCATTTTCGACCCTCTAACCGCGAAGGGGTTATTTCTAAATTTTCAATTATAAAATGTCGCCATAAAAAAAATTTCATATTTTCTCCTTTATAAATTCTCTTTTCTAAATTCAATTGCATAATATAAAAGTTGGCCAACCAAAATTGTTAAATGTAATACAGATGTTTATATATATAACCATCTATATTATATTTAACAATTTTTGTTGGCCAAATTTTATATTATATTATATATATATATATATATATATATATATATATATATATATATATATATATACATGTGTACACTAACAAATTGTTATAAACCTAAGTTCGACCTAAGCTTCTAGTGTCATATCTTATTCTATGCACTGTTTTTGTATATTTGTCTAAGTTGTAATTTCTAGTTAATAAAAAAAATTAGTTATACTAAAGAAGGGTTTGATATATATTTTTTTACATATAAATATGTAAATATTGTTTTTTCATTAACTCAAAACTTTAGAATGTGCATATGGGGTTTGTCAAATTCTTAAAAATATATAATTTTTATAAAGGCATGTAATTAAATGTTTTTAATATAAAATATAAACGTTGTTACTATAAAACTCAGCAATTATTGTATTTAGAAGTAACCTATTTTTTTGGTTGGTATTGTAATTTTTGTGAATGACAAGCTCGGCTGCAATGGCTTGCAGTAAAAGGTAAGGTTATTGACGCTTTGCAGTGTGGCAAGACCATTCCTCCCTAAGACCCAATAAGTAGTTTCAAAATCTAATAATTTTCCCCCAGTTTATTGGTCGTTTTGGGTTACTGTTGCAAAATTCTACAAATTCCAATACATACAATTTTAGAATATTTTACACTAGTGTAATTACTCTGTTTTTTAATAAGATTTCACCAACTCTTATCAGACAGTTAATTTAGCCGCAACTCTCAGAAAAATGATGGCAAAACGAAAAAAACATATGTCAGGCTAGGTAAGATTATCACCACAAACTTTTAGATACACATCCGGTGTAAATGCGTTTAATTTATTTTAGGAAAAATATAAGTTTATGAAAATGTTTTTCAATCTCTAGTGGTACTTAATATTCTGTGATGTAATTTTCGCATATAATATGTAATGCAAACGAAGTTTCTTCTTAGTATTAATTGTTTTTAAACCTTAATAATTTTTGTTAACTTTCAGAGAGTTTGAACAATAAACAACAAAAGCAATATAAAATAAACAATTTCCATTTCGAGTCTCCTAAATATTCGAATCATTGGAATGATCACTCAATGAGACGATCAATTAATCATATTATTACATCTGACTTCAACCATTTCCCTTCATTACAAATTTACACGGCAATGGCAATACTAATACTTGAAGAAAAAGCTGATGAACTGAAAATAAAAAAGCCCATTAGTCTTAGTCTATTCAAAGGCACAAATCATATAAAGGTACATTAAATCTTTTTAACCTAATTGAATAATCTTATAGTGTAATGTTTATTAGTGTAACAATAAGGACTATAATATTTATAAATAACTTTTAATAAAAAATATCGGAACATACATTTTAAAAATAGTTAAATTATTTTACGTTTAAAATTTATTGCAATTTTGTTGTGTATTTAAAATTAAAATGAATAAATTAAATGAAAATATTAAATTGAAATAATAACTGAAATAAATTTGAAAATTTATAGGAGAATAACAAAAATTATAGTAATTAACTATATTAAGTTTGGGAATGACATTTAGATGACCACAATCCTTTTAATACTTAAATAATTTTTAAGGTGAACTTTTTTTTGTCATTTGGTGAAAAATACTGTAATTACAATAAAATGAATTTAATTTTTACTTTCCTAAGTTTGTCGCTTTACAGGGACAAGGTTTATTAATGATAACTTAGTATATAGTCTAGTCTTTGAGGAAGTTTTCATTTTGCTTCAACACCTAAACACGCATGTATACATACCATGATTATGCTGTATGTAAATGAAACCCTTCAATGATGAAATATAACTTACTTTTAACATTAATATAAGTTTTCAAAAGTTATGTTTTCAAACAACTGATTATATGTGAATACTTTTAGATCATAATGAAACAAATTGAGGGATTTTAAACATATTATTTTCCATATTTGAAGCAATATTTTACTATTTTTACGGTTTTTTTACTTGGGCAGCAATTTGTAAAAAAAAAAAAGAAAAAAAGAAAATATTTTTTACATTGAGAAGTTATTTAATAAGAAGTTGCCAGTAGTAAACTCTACTTGCTGAATAACTGTAAAATATAAGATTTGCTTAGGAATAATATATAAACATGAAAACTTCCAGAATGGCATGAAGGTACATGTTTTCTGATCGAGACACATTTTACTGCAACAGTGTATTAAATATTCATAACTATCACTATTATAATACTACAAAAGACCACTTATTCTATTCAGGAGCCGTACAATCAAAGCCAATACCAATTTAAGCAGCTGCCCTTAAAATTGTTTCTGACATTTTATATTTGATATATTTGGTATCTCGTCTCAATAAAATAGGTGTTCACTGGGAATTGTCTGAAATTAATTCGTTTTATTACTAAAAATATTGTGAACTTGAATAGGCCGGGCGGCAATTTGGGGCCAATATGGGGGTCTTATGAGTTATTCTTGACCATGCCTCCATCCTATTAATTTTGAATAGCAATATTTATTTACTTGACATTTTTCAAACAGGTTCTATAAATTAATATAATTATATCACTAACATTTGAAGGAACCGATAAAACCGATTTTGAGAAGTAAATTATTTTATAAATGCGCTATGGATAGTTTTTTGATTTTTACAAATGAATCATAAACCGACATAGTTTAAGATACCAAAACCATAAATTATTATAATTAGAGTCAATAAACGCTATACTTCAGCAAAATTTATTAAATATCGTTTAAACCGATTTTTAGGTAATCGTAATTTTGTATGTTAGCCTATTCCTTTATGACGAGTGCCCCCAAATTTGAGTTATCGAGAAAAATGGAACTTATAACCAGATTTTTGACCTAAGTGTTCTCACATATCAAATTTGATTTAAATCGGCTCATTCATTTGGGCTGGCTCCCATAACTTGTTTGGAGTCAATATTTTCTACAGATAACTTACTATATCCTACTATGTAACTTTATTTCCCCTTTTAATATAAACAATACGTACACCCTATTTAAATAAATTGAAAAATGTTTGAAATTTATAGTAAAAACAAAAATTCTTGCAATATTCAATATCTACACTGTAACCAAAATATATATTGTTGCTTACCGGGAAGGTTACAAATATATGTCCTTGACTTAATGCGTCATCTTTGCTAAACCCAACCATTCATAATTTCTTTCTAAATAATATCTTCTTTTTTCTTTTTCACATAAGCGTAGTGTTGAGAACATATAATATGATGAGTCGACAAATCAGAGTTTTTCTCAGAAATATCCACTTTGAGATTCTCTGGGTCCTTAAAAGTGATTTTAGTAATGATGTCAATTACTTGCGTTTTTCACTTATCGTCTGTCGTCAGTAGGCCTACATGTCTTTGTATCCCAAACGGGTGGACAGATTTTAGTCATATTTTGTATATTCCCCTTCGAGTCTTTTTTTATTTTTCAATGACTTCTCAAAATTGGTTAAAACGATAAAGTTTTTCAAAATCGTTATAGCCACAACCTAAGTACATGGACACAAATTATTGAATTCGATCCCTCCATGATGCTCCATGATGCATCAATTAAAACCATCGGCTATTCAGCTGTTATAAAAGACTTAATTTCTCATAATACATTCATGCTTTCCCGATTTCATTCATGTGAAATGTAGAGATTAAGGACCCTAACCAGTCTGCAAAATTGCAAATAAAATTACATGGAATAATGTTCAGAAAAAGAACCTTAGCTATTGCTCTAAACTTATTTCTACTTAATCTGTGCTGTAAACTCTTTTTCATATATAACAAAACAATTGCATTTTATGTTTGTTTGTATTGTGATTTTAAAATATAGTAAAATTGTAATTTTAAGCTTAAATAAATTAAATAAAATATACTGTATTATTGTGAGTGATTTACTGCAATTTTATTATAAGGGTTTTTAAAATTTTTTATTATAAGTGATTTATATTGGAATTTGATTATGAGATATTTTTAATTGAAGCATTTATGATATTTACTCGAATTTGATTATAAGTGACATTTACTGAAATTTTATTATAAGAAATTTCAACTGAAATATTGTTACTTTTTGTTATAGGTTACACCCAATTACATTAAAATACCGATTAAGTTGGATATAACTGATGATTTTAAGGTAAATGTTATAAACCTAAGTAAACTAACATTAAAAAAATCATCTGCTTTATAATGTATAAAATTATAAAGTTACTTGCAGTAAGTTATAAGCAGAAGAACTCAGTTTATAAGCTGGCATGCTTTACGATAAACAAAGGGAGATATATTATATCTAAACCATTATACCGGGTGTTTCATAAATAACCCGACCCAGTTGTAATTTTATAATCTCTTAATTTTGTCGGCATATAAGTTAAGTAGTATGACGTTTAGGGTTTCTGATTCAGCGGACCAAACCTGAGACTGTAGCTGACTTTGTGAGGTTATATTCGACCAACCCCGATTTGAAATCCCCCGTGAAGTTATTAACTCTTCAAGGTTGCTTACGTTTGGGAAAGTTTACAACAGTACTTATTATTATTCTTCGATTGTGAAATATCAGTGCTTTGTTTAGTCGTATCGATAACGTATACACAATTTTAATAATAGAATGAGAACGGTGTTTCCATCATATCCAAGTCATTAGTCTAAACACTGTACATATCGTACGCGATCGTAATATCTAAATTCATCAAGTTATCGGGATAATTTCCTTCGTTTGTTTGACAACGGTAGATAGAGCGACCTACCGTTTGTGTGGTTGAGACTATTTTTTTAACCAGAAAAAAAGTAGGATTCTCTACGTTTCTATAAATTAGTTATATCCAAATGTAACAAGTTGGCACCTCAGGCACAAATTTCTATACATTCGAACGGGATAGTTTTCACATGGTTAGTTATTCAGCAACATAATTTCAGATACTGAAATCGATTCTAACAATCGTGCTCGTATATATAATTCCGATATCACAAGTTTACCTTCATAGTATATAATCCATCCACTTTGGTATCTTTACAACAGACTATAGAGAGCATTATCATCAATAGATCGAATACACGTAACAGTGAATCCCCATTACAAATTTACATTATACAAAATTCCCAAACCTAAATGTGGCAATTCTCCAACGAGATAGAACTTATTATAGCTTCCTTAGAAACTTGATATGAACATACAGTTTTGTAGTGAATTAAATTGTGATCTCTTGTGTTAAACTATGGCTCTAACCGTAATAATAATCCCTGGTTGATAGACTTTTTCTATCAAGTGATTATGTTTCTTTACTTCTATATTAGAAAATAGATATGGTACGAAATTGTCAACAAGTTTAATATTTAAGTTGCAGGGAGTTTCATCCCATTATAATTTTAAAAAATTCCTGCAATGAAATCTGCTATCACGACATTGAAAACGTGTCACCATTATCAACCATAAATTCAATTAGTTTATTCGGTGGGTTGAAATTTAACGTGCTAGTTGGATAAAATGACTTATATTCGGATCGAACAATATTATCCATATACTTCCCGTATAGCTTAATAGAGAATGGCCACATTTGGTAATGGAAGGTATTTTTATTTTATTTTTAAGTTTTTAAGAAAGTTGAATAGTTTCACCAGATTTCTTCTTAAACGCTGAACGGAATTTACATCCCTGTCTGGCAGGCAAATCAACGTTTATCTTATGCCTCTTATATAGTGAAACATTATCATCCTAATCAATCATCACTTACAATTTAGACTCTATATTTTATAATTTTAATTTTGTTTTAATAACCAATCCAAAAGTACGTTTAAATTTCATAGCAGCAAGCTGCAGTACCACTTCAAAACCATTAATTCAAATCGGCATCTTCAGATATCAAACGTTCCCACGCTTTATCTTGCAACATTTTATCTCCAATATGGCTATCTTTGGTTTTCTTTATGTTTATATACTTTGCTTCCTTAGTAGCAAGAATAGTTATTATAAGGATTTTACCTTCATATTTGATAATATCTCTGATTAAGAGATGCGCATCGTAACGTGAGAGATCAGAAGATTGGGATTTTTAATGGAAGGCGTTTATTGAGAATACATTTGGAATATGTTGCCCCTAGAAGTTTTCCAATCAGGTGACAGTGCTCTCTTACTTTACGAGGTTTCTTATTTACCATACCGGTATCATAGAATGTTTCTTCACAAATATGATACTGCAGAGCATTCTGATATCGTCCCTTATCGTGAGTACTCAAATTGATTGGGATGATGTTTCGTATTTAACCGCAATTAATTGGATTATCTTTACAAGTACTTGTACCAATGTTTAAGGGACAAAAGGTAGTTCTGACTTGTGTGTCACTGTGTATGTTATTTGTTTAATCCGTTCAACGTTTTCACGAAAAAAAAACAAGATATATAGTAAAACCAGAATACGGTGTATGAATTAATTTATTTGTTGTTTTGCGCTGTTATCATCATATATAATATTCAAGCAGACATTCGAAGTCTAAATATATTATGGGTGTTCGAACTTGTTATAATTAAGAAACTTAACCATGTTCTATTTTCGAATTCATTGTTATATTTTAAATTTAATGACAAATATTTTATATAAATGTCTTAATTGTATAAATAATCTGAACCATACAAAATTTTCATGAAAAGTCAGAGTTTGTTCTAAATGAAACATTGCGATCAGCTAAAAAAGTTCTATTTGTCAATCAAATAATTCTTTATTTAACTGCATAATTAATTATGATTTGTTCAACGGTTTCAAAAATACTAAGTGTGTAAAATTACAGACGTCCATTAAATCAAAGGAGTACATATAGTGAGGTGGCTACTTTACCGATTTGTCATTTGTTAAATTTTTTATTTATATTGTACTAGTTTTTCTGAAAAAGTTTAAATGTCGCCAGTTTAAATGGTTTTTATTAAAATATTGCCGTTAACCAACAAAAATGTATTATTTTGGCCACTGGGAAACCCCTTATGATATAATGAAATAGGTGTAAGATTAGTGCGTGTGTTGTTATGTCTACTTGATGAATCAATGGACATTGATATTGTAAACAGTGATGGGTGTGAATAAAGGAGACTTTTTAACTCAAATTACTGGATACTTGGAAAAAAATTTCCCTCAGTGGTATATGCAATTAGACTTCTATTTTCGCCTCACCCACCTAAGAAAGTTTGTACATAATTATTTAGTACATAGATTATGATACATAAGTGACGACAGATCGGTTTAAAAATCGCTTAAACTGTACTGTATATACTTTTAAGTAGGCGATACATTTATACACGTTTATAAGAAAATTGATTCACCGTGGATATTAAAGGCTTCATATGAGGGTATTCCGATTCTTATGAAATGATCTGTGCAACAAAGTAGTCTCTAATGTAAGAGTCCGCTTACAAGAAGTGTTCGTACAGAATGAGGTTCTTATGATTACACTTTATATTTGATACTAGTTTTCATGTTGCATTATTATTTAGTCATAGTTTTTTAAGATTTGTTATGCAATATTTATTTGACTAAAATATACATTGACACACACACACACACACACTGCAACGCACCCCCCGCTCGCGGGCGGTGGAAACCTGGAAGACCCTACCGAAACCACCCACTACTAAAACTTAAACTCGTTGAGAGAATGTTTCTTTTGCAGTTAATAAAATCCCGATAAGGCTCTTAATTCTTCTGTTACACAAGATTAATTTAATTTTATCAACTTATGTTAACATATGAAATTTTTTTATATATTTGATATATTCACTTCTTATACTATCTTACCTTTCTTAAAACTCCAGACTCTTCCTAAAAGGGTGTGCCCTTTGGAGCTAATTAATTCATTAAAACAAAATTTGCTTATTTTTGAATTTAACTTTTTACTGGTGAGCACTTACTTCTTCTTCTTTCTGATTTTAAGAGTTTATTTGAATAGGTTAGTTTCAATCAAAATATTAGACAGTGAAATTTAACAAATTTATTGAAAAGTCTACAATTGAATTTTTACTTTAAGAAACAATGGATTTCTTTAAAATCACTTACAACAATTTATGTCGCCTTTTCTTTCAATTTATATTAAATGCTTCTTTCTCAAACAAATTGAAAAATTTCTATACTAAACAATTCTAATATTAACTAAATCTAACAAAATATATTCTTAATCTAATACATGTATTTATGAACCCTTTTATTTATCTGTTTCCCCTCTGTTACTTGATTGATTTATTATTTGACTCGAATTTATTTTATTTGATATCTCTTTATTTTAATGACTTTAAAATTGACTTTATTTCTGACTCTACTTTGACTTTAAAACGTTATTAGTTAACTTTATTGATTTTAATAATTTTGGACGTTATTCAAGTTTATTAAAAAATAAAATTTGTTTATTAAAAAAGCTTGATTTATGCAGTACCTTGTTTTTGTGAATTGCACAAGTCCGCTCGTCCTGATTCTGAGAATGTTAGTGGATCTTGGAGATTGTTTCCTAGAGTTGTCTAGAATATCCCGAAGTCCTGTCCTCGATGAATCTGCTGATGACGACAAGTTCTAGAAGAATGTTTGCCGGAGTCCGTAGTGAAGATCTCTTATACTAAGCTGTTGTAGGATGTCACGTTGTCTCCTGCAAGGCCGATCCTTTCTGTGGGCACTGTTATTAACCTGGCGAAGTATTGAACGTTGACAATATATTTTCACGACGATTTCCTCTTCAGTCTTGAGTAAAAGTGGGTGATCTATCCTGGAGCTGACACTAGACGAGACTGATGAATTAACTTGAAGAAAGTTAACTCGCCAAAGTTTAGGCCATACAGTGTGGCCAACCTTCATTGATTTTTGTTACTATTTTATTTCACAATTTATTTAAGTTTCTTTATTTATTTGCACTACTTATGAACTCTTCTTGGCTTATTCTTACATTATTTGGATATTTTTTCTATTTTGAATTATCTATTTCTATTATTATTAGTTGTTATTAGTTTAATTGTTTACGGTGGATTTTGGTTAGGGTTGGTATACTTCCCTCTCCATGCGTCGAGAGCTTGTCGTGCGCGCGACCTTGGACACACGTTGATTCCTGAAAATCCTAAGTTTTTACTTGCGAATTCTTCTTTTCTCCATATATTCCGTTCGCTTCGCTCGATTTTCTTCTGGGTGATTTCATTTTGAAGCCCTTCTCTTCCTTTTGATTTTCCAACTTCATTTGCAGCGATACGACGTATATTTCTTCTTTTATGGGGATTTGAAGATTCCGTAGTTTTTCTGAATTTAGTTTTTTCAATTTTGGAAATTTTTGAATTCTACTTTTTGTAGATTGTTCCTCTGATGCTGAAAGTCCCAAAACTGCTTTCCTCTTCTTTCTCGCTTCTGGGTTTCACAAATTACTGCACTTTCTGCATGTTTGGTTATTTATGATTTTATTACTTTATGGTCTTTTATTAAATTTTGATTTCGAGTCTTATTTATTACTAGTTTATCTTAAGGTTATGTACTGTTATTATTAGATTTTGGGTTTTATTTATTTTAAGAATTTTTTATGTTTTATGACGTTTTATTATGGCTATAACTTTTTTATTATTAATCTGACGAGTTTATTATCTTATTATTTATTACTAGGTTTTCCTAGGTCTACACGATGATATTATTTTATTTTTAGTTTTCGTTTTGAATTTACAACATTGGATTATATGAGAGTATTCATGTTCAAACCGGAAATCTGGATATTTCCTGTCCAGGTGCGTGACCTTGGCTTGGTCCAACCTAAATATTCCCTTTAACTTTACATGTGTTTTAATTGTTTTTGTCATTTCTACAATTTTTATTGGATTTAATTGAAATTTTGGAATTTGGTTGTTTTCCAAAATTGTTCCTTGCGGACGGTTCAATTAAACCGTTGCAACACACACACACACACACACACACACACACACACACACACACACACTGCAACGCACCCCCCGGCGATAGTGTGTGGGGGTTTCACCTTTAACAGACGGGGCACTCTGCAAGACCCTATCGGAACTCTAACCAACTTATATTTTCGACGAGGTAGAAAATGATTCTCCCCTTTTGCCTACCTTTTAAAGTCCCTGATAAGGCTCTTATTTCTTATGTTACACAAGATTAATTTAATGTTATCAAACTTATGCTAACACATGAAAAATTTTATAAATTCACTTCTTAAACTATCTTACCTTTCTTGAAACTTCAGACTCTTTCTCAAAGGGTGTGCCCTTTGGAGCTAATTAATTCATTAAACCAAAATTAGCTCTTTTTTGAATTTAACTTTTTACTGGTGAGCACTTACTTCTTCTTCCTTCTAACTTTAAGAGTTTATTTGCATAGGATAGTTTCAATCAAAATATCAGACAGTGAAATTTAACAAATTTATTGAAATTGACACAATTTAATTTTTATTTCAAGAAACAATGGATTTATTTAAAATCGCTTACAACAGATTATGTCGCCTTTTCCTTCAATTTATATTAAACGTTTCTCTCTCTCAAACAAATTGAAAATTCTCTATTCTAAATAATTCTAATATTTACTAAATCTAACCAAAATATATGCTTAATCTAACACATTTATTTAATAACCCTTTTATTTATCTGCTTCCAATCTGTTACTTGATTTATTTATTATTTGACTCGAATTTATTTTTTGATTTCTCTTTACTTTATTGACTTTATTTCTGACTCTACTTTGACTTTAAAACGTTATTATTTAACTTTGTTGATTTTAAGAATTTTGGACTTTACTCAAGTTTATTAAAAAATAAAATTTATTTATTAAAAAGATTGATTTATGCAGTAACTTGTTTTTGTGAATTGCACAAGTCCGCTCGTCCTGATTCTGAGAATGTTTGTGGATCCTGAAGATTGTTCCTAGAGTTGTCTTCTGTTCTAGAATCTCCCGAAGTCCTTTCCTCGTTGAATCTGCTGCTGACGACAATTTCTTGTAGAATATTTGCCGGAGTCCGTAGTGAAGATCTCTTCTAATAAGCTGTTGTAGGATGTAGCGCTGTCTCCTGCAAGGCCGATCCTGTCTGTTGGTACCGTTATTAACCCGGCGAAGTACTGAACGCTGACAATATATTTTCACGACGATTTCCTCTTCAGTCTTAAGTAAAAGTGGGTGATCCTTCCTGGAGCTGGTACGAGACTGATGAATTAACTTGTAGAAAGTTAACTCGTCGAAGTTTGAGCTATACAGTATAGCCAATTTTCATGATTTTTGTTCCTTCTTTATTTCGCAATTTATTTAAGTTTCTATATTTATTTCAACTACTTATGAACTCTGCTTGGCTTATCCTTACATTATTTGGCTGTTTTCTCTATTTTGGATTAATTATTTCTATTATTATTAGTTGTTTTAGTTTGATTGTTTATGGTGAATTTTGCCTAGGGTTGGTAAGCTACCGCGCGCGACCTTGGACACACGTTGAATCTTGAAAATCTTAAGTTTTGACTGACGAATTCTTCTTTTCTTCATATCTTCCGTTCGCTTCCTTCGATTTTCTTCTGGGTGATTTCATTTTGAAGCCCTTCTCTTCCTGATGATTTTCCATCTTCATTTGCAGCGATACGACGTATATTTCTTCTTTTATGGCGATTTGAAGATTGCGTAGTTTTTCCGAATTTACTTTTTTCATTTTTGGAAATTTTTGAATTCTTCTTTTTGTATGTTGTTCCTCTGATGCTGAAAGGCCCAAAACTGCTTTCCTCTTCTTTCTCGCTTCTTGGGTTCACAAATTATGGCACTTTCAGCATGTTTGGTTATTTATGGTTTTATTACTTTATGGTCTGTTATTTATTTTGGTTTCAAGTCTTATTTATTATTAGTTTATCTTATGGTTATGTATTGTTATTATTAGATTTTTGATTTTATTTATTTTAAGAGAGTTTTGTGTTTTATGAAGTTTTATTTTGGCTATAACTTTTTTATTATTAATCTGATGAGTTTATTGTCTTATTATTTATTACTAGGTTTTCCTAGCTCTACACGATAGTATTATTTCATTTTTGGTTTTCTAATTTTTGAATTTACAACATTGTATTATATGAGATTATTCCTGTTCAAACCGGAAAGTTGAATATTTCCTGTTCAAGCGCGTGACCTTGGCTTGGTCCAGCCTTGCTATTCCATTTAACTTTACGTATGTTTTAAATGTTTTTGTTATTTCTACAGTTTTTATTAGATTTAATTGAAATTTTGGATTTAGGTCGTTTTCCAAAATTGTTCCTTACGGACGGTTCAATTAAACCGTTGCAAATTCCCCTCTCAAAAAACTAAAATTTTGACATTAAAATCCCTTTTTTAGATTTTAAAATTTTATGTTTCTTAACTTTTCTAATCTCTTTATAACAACTTCTTTTCTATTTAAAAAACGTAATTATATATATAACATGAAAACTTACTATCTATAAAACAATCCTATTTCTAACATAAATGATTAATTGGTGACATATACATTTTTCAAAAAACATGGTAATAAACATGACATATTCATATGAAAAAAATCCTTATTTTATACAAATACATATATATTGTTCATGGTTGATAGTTCGTTTCGTCCTTCTTTCATCTGAAACAGTCTATTTAGCATGATTATACATGGTTATACACATTTACACTTTATCCTATACTTTTAAATACATAAATTTTGACACAAATTTAATCATTTTTGTAACAAGGTAAGTTACACAAATCAAGCCATCCTTACGTTTAATTGATGTCGCGCTAGGTTAGATCGCGTCAAGTAACAGAAGGAATGTCTGGACATGATATTTCCTGCCTCTCACTTCCGCTTATCTTGGCTATTACAATCGAACCATTCACTACCTCAATTTACTGTACAATATTTACCGTGTTTTAGGATGTTTGTTTATGATGACTGACCTATCTTAACTCGTCCCAATTCTTTTATCGAAACAGCTGGTATGCCTTCTACCGTTATGATTTATTTTCAGACTTTATTCCTTTCGGATTTATTACATGTTATTATTGACGATGTTTATTATTATGAATTTACAAACTTTACCTATTCTACTTTATGATTACTATTATTTTACTATCTTAACCTCTATTATTAGTTTTTTAATTTTACCGTTGGATTATGTTTTATTATTAATTATGGTATGCCTTTATGTCTTTTATGTCATAGATTCCTTTACTTTTTTGCAATTTTCTGTCCTAGAGTTCGTAGGTTTTTCTTCCGATGATTCTTCTTACTTCGTACGGACCACCGTAAATCAACAACAACTTTTCTGTCTCCTTTTTTTCTGCATTTGACCGATTTCCTTTTATGATCAATACCTGGTCGGCCACCTGGAATCGGGTTTCCTTCAATTCTTGATTTTTCTTTACCGCGCGTCTCATTCCCTTTTGAACCATTTTCCTCAAACGATTCCTTTTCTTATCTTCCCATGATTCCGTTTCCCTTAACCTTTCATCCTCCGGAAAGTAGGTATTCCATACGTATTGTGGTTCTCTGTTGTGTTGTATTTGTTCTGGCGTGTAACCCGTCGTATCATGAGGTGTTTTATTTAAAAGATCTTCCATAAACCCTATGTACTACAACGGAAATTCGTTGTATGGGGTTATATTTTGGTCAAAAAAGAAAAATATCAAAAAATAATCCCAATGCAAGGTTTGGATGTTTTGTAGAACTTTTTACTGCTTATAGCCGGTCGGTGAGATTGAACTATGAAATGGTACAAGGTCGACTCTTGCCGGCTTGTTCTAACAGTAAATTCCTATGTCGGCAGATTTTGAATTGAAAAATCATTTTTTATGAATTTTGAAAATATGAAATAATAATGTATAAGGATATGTAGTTGTAATACAAGTTGTATGCAATACATATCTAGTACTGTTATTTCATATTAACTAACAGACGTTACGGCATATTTAAATGAAGAATTTAAAAATTTTCAAAATTAATAAAAAATAAAAAAACCTTGGTATTTCTGAAAATAAAATGTAATTTTAAGATAAAAGTATTCTTGCTAAAATTTGAAAAAAATTGATATTTAAAAAGTTAGCAGAAAAGGTTAAGTATAAAAGCTAATAAAAGTAAATAAAAATAAATTTTGAGAAAAGGATTGTATAGAAGCAATTAAATAAATAAAGTTATATCATAATTAATGATTAAAAATTTAAATTTGATTAAAACAAAAGAGTTATGGTTTTCACGCTATAGTATGAAAACGAAAAAAGATAAGAAGTGGAAATTTTGCAAAAAGAAGTTAAAACCTAATATTAAGAAGTGACGTAGTCGTAGGCGGAGCCAGAATACCAACTTACAGTAAAAATAGATTAAAGGATTAATTAGAGCAAAGTGATTAAAAAGGACAATTTAAAAACGGTAAACGTAATAAATAAAGTAATACTAAATAACTGAATCACCTACACCAAAAATAATCAAGAAATTGCATGGAAATACACCATAAATGGAACTATCGTATCGGTCCAGTGAGGGAAAAAAATTGGTATCGATATACGATAGTTTTTGGCTATAAAAAGAGCCGCACGAATCTCATAGAGGTCTCTCGTAAAAAATTCGTTGAACAAGTGCCAGGGGTGGCTATGTCAGTTTGCCGACTCAAAATTCTCAGTAAAGAAGTTTAAGTGTTAATTTGCCAAAGTATTAAAACAGTGCCAGCGAGAGCGATAGGAGGTGATAGATTCGAACCAACCAGCCAGCCTTCTAAACTCCATGGAAAAGAAATAAGACAACTTTAATCGCTAAATACAACCAACCAGACACCAGAGGACCATCAGCATCCCAGGACTCAGGATCTTCAACACGGCGGACAAGGTCTGAGTAAATCCAAATTTCCTTTTTTAAAGGGCAAAATTGGCCCGATTTTAGAGTATCAATGATTTTCCTGAGATAAAATTTTTTTTATGTAATTAAATAAATGTATTAAAATAGATAATGTCAAACTCATGTGTGGATAAAAATCTTTTTCGATAAATAAATTTGATAAATTAAATAATTTAAATTCAGAGATAAATAGAAATCTTTATATAGATCAATTTTAAGAAAGTTATGAGTGATTGCCTTCTGCTCAAAAGAAAAAATATTTTAGTTGTTATCAATTAATTTTATTAGAGAAATTGTTTTGAGTTTTGTTTTGTTGACTTGTGTCAAGATTATTATTTCCAGTTGTTTTTGTTTCAATTAATTAAAAGAATTAATTTTTTTATATATTCTCTAAAACTGTGTTTTATTTAGACTTGGTCACACAATTATATGCTATATTTTCAGGTTTGTTATTATAAAAAAGGGTAAAATATATTGTATCAAAAAGGTATTCCTAAGGACACACTTACGAGATTAAAATTAGAAAATAAAGTAAATTCGTGTTCTCCCTGAGAAATAGGGTAATCTTAAATACAGTTACTGGAAGTCGTAAACAAAAAGGGGGGTACCGGTAATTTGGGGCAACTCAAATTATCGAAGAAGTTATTCAATCCAGGCCAACAAGATAGTAAGCCAAAAACTTCCAGTGGATTGGATAATTTATTCTTTTTGTCACGCGAGAACGAATCCTGTAGGCAAAAAATCTCAGGATTTGAGACTATTACGTATTAATAAAGATAGGGGGCGTAATTAGTCTGACTCTAAAAAAGGTAGAGTTTTTTCGTTGTAGATAAAAGATGGCGCCCATACGGTGAAGCCCGAATAATTGTTTTTAAATTAGTAGTTATAAAAAGTACAGGGTAAGCGATTAGTACGTGCTATTGAACAAAGTAATACGGACTGGTTGTTTGCATTGTATAGTGTAGCTGCTATTTGGAAAAATTAGGCTAGGCTTCAAAAAATACGGATACAGTATATTTTACCTACATGTGTATGCTTAGTATAAGATGTATAGTTTATAAGTATACTACATACCTTAAATTCTGGTGATCTGTGTTGGTTGTATAAATTTGGGAGGGAGTGAAATAAAAAAAATAATAATAATAAAACATAATTAAATAATTAAATTTGGGTATAAAAAATAGAAAGATTAAAATAAATAAATTAAAAAAAATAGAATCAATTAAAAAATAATTATTAAATCTCTTAATATTAAAAAAAAAAATAAATAAGAAAAACAAAATGGCGGAAAAGACCCAAGAAGGTAAATCGTTAATGGCCTACTTAGAAAAGAGAGAAAAAGATGAAAAGGCGTTAAGGGAAAAAGAAAAACAAGAGGAAAGGGCGTTAAGGGGAAAATAAAAACAAGAAGAAAGGGCGTTAAGAGAAAAAGAAAAACAAGAAGAAAGGGCGTTAAGAGAAAAAGAAAGACAAGAAGAAAGGGCGTTAAGAGAAAAGGAAAATGAAATAAGGGACAAGAGAGATAAGGAATGGAGGGAGGAGAGCAGAGAAAGAGAGGAGAGCAGAGAAAGACAACAGGAAAGAGAAGAAAGATGGGCACTCTGGAATAAAATAGAAGGGAGAGTTCAGGGAATAGAATTAGAAGTAGCTAATAATGCGGCTCAACAAGAGGTTTTTAAAGCTGAAGTGGAGGGGGAGTTTAGAGAAGTTAATGGTAAAATTGAATCATTAGCTGAGAATAGTAAAGTAGTAAATTCTAAAGTAGATAAATTAGAAAAAGATAATAAGTTGTTAGAAAATAAAGTTAGAAATATTGATAAAAAAGTAGGGGAAATAAATTTAGGGGGAATTAGTAGCAGAAATACAATAATAAATAAAATTGATAACGAAAATGTAAAAGTTGAGTTTTGGGGTAATCCTAAGGAAAGGCCCATGCAATTTATTAGGCAGATAGAAAATTTATTAGAAGAAATTCAAGTGGGAATGGATGATAAGGAAAAATTTAAGGTTGTCGAACGACATTTAAGGTTAAATGCTGAGTTATGGTGGAATGTGGTGAAAACCGCGGATATGGGTTATAGTGACTTTAAGAAACTGTTTATAGATCACTATTGGAACTTGCAATCTCAAAAAATAGTTCGAAATAAAATTGAATATGGGAAATTTTTTGAAAACGGAAATATGACCAAGGCTGAATATTTTTGTTTACTTGTAAATAAAGCCAGTGATTTAAAACCACTGATCCCAGATAAATATTTAATTTTAACGATTATGCAGCATTTTAGGGAGAATATTAGAATGACCAGTATGGGGAAACCCATGGAAAATATTCAAGAAGCACTCACGTTTCTAACTAGTGTCGATACGATGGAGGAATCGCGTAGGGGAAACTGGAATTCCAATCCAGAGAGGGATAATAGGCAAACCAAAACCTTTCGTAACAACCCTAACCAGAGATCCTATGGTGACACCCAAAATAAACCTCGACCTCCAGACCTTTCGAAACCTGGTCCATCAAAAAACCATCCTAACTCGCCTAGGAATTTAAATGGATAAAAGAGGCCTTTTTGACACCTAATAGACCATCGGATTACACTAAGGCTGCGTATAAAATCATAAATATTAAACAAAGTTGAAATTTAATAAATAATGAAAAAATTAATAAAGAAAATTTAGAATATAAACAAACCGTTCATTATAATAAAAATAATCAAATTGGAGGGAGCAAGAAACCAAATTATCGCGTTTACGACTCTACGAATAGATTAGGGGGGAGTAAACAAAATAATAAATGTCAATCGTTAACATTCGAGTCAAAAATTAAAAACAGATATGATTCTAGGGAAAATCAACCAGAAAATGAATGTAAACAATCGAGTTATGTAACGTCAGGAGACAATCCGCGTCATAATGTCGAACCACCAGTTTACAGACTACCCACGATCTCTAATTTTAATTCGAATACAGCGAAAGATAAAGGCGGCTTCCACTACGGAGTGCGAGATAGGGGCGCTTCGGTCTCTACAAAACAAATTGTAGAGGAAAAACTAATCTCGAGACCGCAGGAAACATCTAAACTGTGTGTTGTAGGATTGCATTTAGATTTACGAGGGGATTTATTAGAAAAAGATAAAAAATATTTCTTAAAAGAAAAACCGATTGAGGAAACTCCTAAAATACCCGTAAATCTAGGACACAATGTAGTTATGGTAGAAATAGATACAGGAGCCGAAATTTCACTAATTAGTGAAGAATTATATGTAATGTTAAAGAAAGAAGGGCTGGAAATTTTGGAACTCCCTGTAACTGGGGTGGAAATCGTAACTGCAGTTAAAAGTAAACCATATAAAATAAATAAACAAATTATGATATCAATAAAAATAAAAGAAGTAGAAATCGAATTAAAATTATTAATTGTAAAAAATTTAAGGTCCAGAATAATAATAGGATGTGATGTTTTGTACGAATTAAAAGCTAAAATTAATATGGAAGAGCGATATATAAAACTGTATGTGGAAAAGGAGGAAGTAATAATATATTATGAAAAATTAGTAGAAACAAAAGGTCAATTAAAAGAAAAGAATTTTAAAAAAGGTTCTGTATATTTTAAAAATAATGTTAAGGGGATAAATGTGAACAAAAGGATTCAACCTGAAGGCATATTTAAAAATACAGGGAATAACAAAGTGTTGGTTAACAATAAAAATCAACAAACTTTGATTAGAGGGAAGGAGAGTGATAAAATGTAGATAGAAAACCGGATGAGACTACCAGAACGTGACAACCCCGAACAGTGTATGCAGGAGTCGGTCAGGGTCTTAGTTAGTTAGAAGGGGATAAGATATTCAAAGGAATTGGATACTTATCGGAGGAGGAAAGGAAAAATAAATTAAATAAATATAAATCGACGAATAAGGAATTAAATAAAAATAAATCGACGAATAAGCAATTAAATAAAAAATATAATAATAAGGACATGCAGAGTAGGATAAAGGTACTGCCTGGAATGTCTATCGACGCGCGTGAAAATAAAACTAGATCCAAAAACCACACTTGTAACACAAAATCACTAAAAACACTATCCACTAAAATAAACGAAACAGATAATTGTAATCCAGAATTATCTGTTTCTAAGGAAAAAGACACAACCGATGTTGACGAAACCCGAAGACGACACACCACGACGGATAGACAAGAAAATCTACCTCACAAAGAAGAGTTCCACATACATGTTAAAAATTCAATAAGTAATAATAAATCGCGTAATGAAATTAAATTAAACAAAGGAAGAAATAATAAAAGCAATTCGAACAATAGTTATAAGAGTATTTCGCATAAAAATAAGAAAAATTATAGTGTTAAATTTAGTCCGAATTATCACAGAACACATGTGAAACTGAAGACAAATTTACGACGGTATTCTGCCCATACCGTTAGAACAAGAGAAAGTGGTTAGGGTCCAGAGTAAACGGCCGAGCGATAAACAAGCAACCAAACTTTAACAAAGGGTTGTAAACAAGATAAATATTTAGGTCGGCAATTCACATGATACTATTCTGACAGCAAGAAGAAATATAGTTACAAAATTTAATAAATAAATACCAAAGTATTTTTTTTCAGAAATTCCAGGTTTGTCTAATAAATATGAACATGAGTATAAATTATGATCAGATAAAACATTTGTAAATAGGAACTATCCAATTCCATTAAATTATAGAAAGCAAGTAAGGGAAGAAATATTTCAGAAGTTTCAAGATGGCGGCCTTATCATGAAACCGAAGAAAACTTTATTTTGCCAGGAGAAAAGTTAAGATTACAATATTAAATACAACACTTTGGGCTTAAACAAGACAAAAAATTTAGAATGCAGTAATATTAAACTTAATAAATAATTATAATAGAAGTTACAGAGTTGAAAATGAATTGTTATATAAATATGGAAGAAACCGATGGAAATTAGGGATTCAATCAGAAATAGAGACGGAATTGATAATGGAGATACATAAAGCTTATGGACACCTGGGAAGAAACAAATTATACTACATGATGGAAAAATATGTTTAGCTGTAAGGATTTATTTAGGAAAAATACTAGAAATTATAATATACTGGTCCATTTGAAATTGTAAATAAAGTAGGCAGTAAGACTTTCATTGTAAAAAATATAAATAATAACAAAATTAAAGGGAAATATGATATAAAGGATTTACGGATCTACTATGGAGCATGAATAAATATTTAAAATAACAATAAACAAGTGTTTGGGATAGGACATAAATTATGAAAACCCTGTATAAATGCAAAAAGAAATATAAGTGTACAACGTGTAATATGAAAATGACAAATAGTTACAAGAAAATTCAAGATATAGCATAATTAAACTGAATAATAAATAAAGATAATAGGTTAATGGATTTAACATGCTGCAAGGCTAAGTTAAGTATCCAGATGCATACAGAAAACTGGTTTGATGTTATAACGGGAACCCAGCACTAATGAAGAAAACCGTAAGCAGATAAGAAACATAATATTTAGATGCAATGTGTAACGGAAGCAAGGTTGTGTTGACTAGGTCAAGGAAGACAATATTGACTTAGGATATCTACAGTCAGTCGAGTAACGGAACTCTAAGGCCGCAAAAATACAAAGGGGATGGAATGTCGACAATTATACTAAATCACAATAGAGAAAAATTGTAATTAAAGTCAGAACCAGATTAAGTGTTACATCATTGGATTCAGCAAATTCAGACGAAAAAGCCTATCGAAAAATAATTAAAAGAAGTTAATAATTAAAAATAAAAAAATTAATAATAATAACTAATAAAAAATCAAAGGGGAAATTTTAAAGTAAAAAAATAAAGGGGTAAGTTGACTAAGGGAAAACAGTAAATTAATTAAAACAAAATTAAAATTAAAACGTTTTGAATGGGGTAACTTTGTTATTAGTAAATACTCTAGCCAGAAGTTAAGGTATGGAGATTATATAATTGTAAGTTATCTCAGGAAAATGATAGGCCCCAATATAGTGTAAAAGTGAAGTGAACTAAATAATTATAAGAAAGACAATTAAAAAACAATTATAAACAATCAATTAATATTATAAATAAATGTCATAAAATAATGTATAATATAAACATATGTGATGTATTATGTTAGGAATCTAGGAGCAGAAAAGGCAGAACAGGGTAACAAGGTAAGATTAATTTTGAAGATTAATGAAGTTTAAATAAGGGGTATCGTATGTTATGTCATAACTCATGAAATATTGAGAATATATCAAGGTGGCTGACATAAGGAGGGAGCTACAACGGAAATTCGTTGTATGGGGTTATATTTTGGTCAAAAAAGAAAAATATCAAAAAATAATCCCAATGCAAGGTTTGGATGTTTTGTAGAACTTTTTACTGCTTATAGCCGGTCGGTGAGATTGAACTATGAAATGGTCCAAGGTCGACTCTTGCCGGCTTGTTCTAACAGTAAATTCCTATGTCGGCGGATTTTGAATTGAAAAATCATTTTTTATGAATTTTGAAAATATGAAATAATAATGTATAAGGATATGTAGTTGTAATACAAGTTGTATGCAATACATATCTAGTACTGTTATTTCATATTAACTAACAGACGTTACGGCATATTTAAATGAAGAATTTAAAAATTTTAAAAATTAATAAAAAATAAAAAACCTTGGTATTTCTGAAAATAAAATGTAATTTTAAGATAAAAGTATTCTTGCTAAAATTTGGTTAAAACAAAAGAGTTATGGTTTTCACGCTATAGTATGAAAACTAAAAAAGATAAGAAGTGGAAATTTTGCAAAAAGAAGTTAAAACCTAATATTAAGAAGTGACGTAGTCGTAGGCGGAGCCAGAATACCAACTTACAGTAAAAATAGATTAAAGGATTAATTAGAGCAAAGTGATTAAAAAGGACAATTTAAAAGCGGAAAACGTAATAAATAAAGTAATAATAAATAACTGAATCACCTACACCAAAAATAATCAAGAAATTGCATGGAAATACACCATAAATGGAACTATCGTATCGGTCCAGTGAGAGAAAAAAATTGGTATCTATATACGATAGTTTTTTACTATAAAAAGAGCCGCACGAATCTCATAGAGGTCTCTCGTAAAAAATTCGTTGAACAAGTGCCAGGGGTGACTATGCCAGTTTGCCGACTCAAAATTCTCAGTAAAGAAGTTTAAGTGTTAATATGCCAAAGTATTAAAACAGTGCCAGCGAGAGCGATAGGAGGTGATAGATTCGAACCAACCAGCCAGCCTTCTAAACTCCATGGAAAAGAAATAAGACAACTTTAATCGCTAAATACAACCAACCAGACACCAGAGGACCATCAGCATCCCAGGACTCAGGATCTTCAACACGGCGGACAAGGTCTGAGAAAATCCAAATTTCCTTTTTTAAAGGGCAAAATGGGCCCGATTTTAGAGTATCACTGATTTTCCTGAGATAAAATTTTTTTTTTATGTAATTAAATAAATGTATTAAAATAGATAATGTCAAACTCATGTGTGGATAAAAATCTTTTTCGATAAATAAATTTGATAAATTAAATAATTTAAATTCAGAGATAAATAGAAATCTTTATATAGATCAATTTTAAGAAAGTTATGAGTGATTGCCTTCTGCTCAAAAGAAAAAATATTTTAGTTGTTATCAATTAATTTTATTAGAGAAATTGTTTTGAGTTTTGTTTTGTTGACTTGTGTCAAGATTATTATTTCCAGTTGTTTTTGTTTCAATTAATTAAAAGAATTAATTTTTTTATATATTCTCTAAAACTGTGTTTTATTTAGACTTGGTCACACAATTATTATATGCTATATTTTCAGGTTTGTTATTATAAAAAAGGGTAAAATATATTGTATCAAAAAGGTACTCCTAAGGACACACACCTACGAGATTAAAATTAGAAAATAAAGTAAATTCGTGTTCTCCCTGAGAAATAGGGTAATCTTAAATACAGTTACTGGAAGTCGTAAACAAAAAGGGGGGTACCGGTAATTTGGGGCAACTCAAATTATCGAAGAAGTTATTCAATCCAGGCCAGCAAGATAGTAAGCCAAAAACTTCCAGTGGATTGGATAATTTATTCTTTTTGTCACGCGAGAACGAATCCTGTAGGCAAAAAATCTCAGGATTTGAGACTATTACGTATTAATAAAGATAGGGGGCGTAATTAGTCTGACTCTAAAAAAGGTAGAGTTTTTTCGTTGTAGTACCTATTCTAAATAGTTTGCGTACTATGACAATATGTACGTAATATTCGACCGATTTCTTTATTTACACTTTCAGCCTGGTTTACTTGTGGATGTCGGATTGGTATTATATGTTCTATTCCTGTCTCCTCTATCCATCTTTTCCATTGTCTAGACGTAAATGCGGCTCCATAATCGGATAATATTTTCTTTGGTCTCCCCTCTCCATTCATATACTCTCGTAACTTATCTATTGTATTCTTAGTCGTTGGATTCCTGACAGCGTATAACTTTACAAATTTAGAAAATACGTCTATTATTACTAATATATGTCTTACATTCCCTAGGCCTTTAGGTAACGGTCCTAAATAATCTATTGCGATTACTTGTCCGACATCTTCTGTTATCATCGGCTTCGACCGACCTTGTAGATATCGATTTATGTGTTTTGCCAACTGGCAAATCTTACATCTTCTTATTACATTTAAAATTGCTAATCCTGAACTTTTAATATGGAAACTATGTCCAATAATTTTCCTTAACTTATTTCTCCCCAAATGCCCATATATTACATGTATTTCCCATATAAAAGCGTTGCTTATTCTAGTTGGAACTACTATTTTCCATCGATTTCGAATTTGTTCATAGAGCGTATTATCACTGATTCTATATTTATTATAGTTATTCATGTTCTGAATTATATTTGCTAATTTTGGCTCGGCCCTTTGTTCCTCTCGAAATGTTTGCATAATACGTCGAAATCCAGCGGTTTCTTTTACTTCTAAATGATTTAATTTTAATTTTGTCGTATGATTTTTCCTTTTTTCCTGTTCGTTATCATACATCCTACTCACTATATCGCAAGGGATGTTATCTTTCCCTGGGCAATGAATTATGTTAGCGTTATACTCTTGGATAGCTAGGATCCATCTAGTTAGTCGGGCATTTGCAAAATTACATGTTCGTAAGAATTTAAGTGCTTTGTTGTTCGTTACGATAGTGAGCGGCGCTCCTAAAATTATTGGACGAAATTTCTTTAGCCCATGAATAATGGCTAAAAGCTCTTTCTCGCATACCGTATAAAACAATTCTGCATTCTTAAGAGTTCTACTAACAAAACCTATAACCTGAATTTGTCCCGTTTCATCTTTTTGGTATAACTTACTTGCTATTGCATATTCACTCGCGTCAGTTTGTAAGAACGTCTCTCTATCCATAACCAGATGTACAATTGTTACAGCCTCTTTAAACAATTGTTTCACTCGATTAAATGCTGATTCCATTTCCTTGTCCCATTTCCACGGTATTTCCTTTTTTAATAATTTCAAGAGCGGTTTAGTTTCTTCCGAATATTTGGATGTAAATCTAGAGTAATAATTTACGAATCCTAGGAATGATTGTAATTTTTTCTTGCTTGTCGGACTCGGAAAATCCCGTATTGCTTGTAATTTTTCCGGGTCTGTACTTACTCCTTCCCTTGAAAATATATATCCTAGGAATTTAACACTTTTTTGGCAAAAGAATGTTTTTGACGGATTTATGGTCAAATTTCCTTCTTCGAATTTTTGAAAATTACATTTAAATGTTCTAAGTGTTCTTCGAACGTTTCAGATATACATAACAGATCATCTACATAACCTAATGTAAATTCCTCAACTTCTTTTCCTAAAGTTAGGTCTATTGTTCTAACTAGGGCAACTAGTGAATTTTGTAGTCCAAATGGTACGACTTTATAATTAAAGACTTTATTATTAAACATAAACCCTGTATATTTTTTAGAAACTTCGTCCAACGGCACCTGCCAAAAACTGGTTGTTAAATCGAACTTAGTGATGTACGTTTTATTTCTACCCTTTTGTAATATTTCCTGGATTGGCGGAGCGCTTTCATAGTCCGGTTCGATTATCTTATTCCTTTCGTGCATCTAAACATAATCTTACTTTTCCATTCGGCTTCATTACCACCACCATTGGGTTAATATAAGGTGTTCTAGATCTTGCAATCACATCGTATTTCAACATCTTATCCAGTTCCTCTTGAACTTGTTTTCTGTAATTAATTGGGATTGCATAATTTCGATTTACATACGTCTCATTCTCATTTACTTTTAGAGAATGCACATATTTATTCGACCTCCCTGGAATTTCGCTAAACACTTTATGATATTTTTGAATTACATTTTTTATTTCTACTTTTTGTTTTTCAAGTAAAATGTCCAAATATCCTTCGCCTGATTCTTGGTTTACCATTATTTCCCTACAACCGATTTCTATTTTTTTCTTTTAATTTAAATTTATTTTTCCCCTTCCTTCTTAGCCTTAATTTTATTTTTGTTTTGAACCTTACTTTTTTGGTTTTGCCTTTGGCCCTGAACTTTTTTCTTTCGTTTGCTCCTAACTTATTCGGGTTTGGGTTCAATTGACTAATACTCTCCTCTCTTTGAATTAAGCTTAGTTCGAACTTAGGTATGTTTACCAGTGATCCCTTCATTTTTGCGTGGTCTCCATTTTGTATTTGGTGCTCAAGTCTTCTTTCTTTGTTTACGACGATTTTGCTTGGCCCTTTTACGAATAACTCACGTCTCTGAAACTTTTTTGGATGTAGTTCTTCCCTTTTTTGGCTCGCTTCGCTCGTCTTCCTGCTTTTTCTTGAATACGTTGCTCCACTTTATATCTCTTTTTGGATTTTAAAGTTCCTTCCTTGAATTTGCATTTCCCTTTCGACCGTGCTTTGGTTTCTAAGGTTTATCTCCTCCTTCCCTTTTAGTACAAACTCCCTTCCCCTCTCTAAGCTCCCCTTTCTCCTGTTTCTTCCTGGATTGTTTCGTTCGGTGTTGTCAGCTTCGGTATTTATTTTCCTCCCGTCACGTTTGTTTTGGACACGTCCTGTTTTGTCAGTTTTGGGCGCCAAACGTCGAGGGCGATACGTGGCAGTGTGTGTGTGTGTGTGTGTGTTGCAACGGTTTAATTGAACCGTCCGCAAGGAACAATTTTGGAAAACAACCAAATTCCAAAATTTCAATTAAATCCATTAAAAATTGTAGAAATGACAAAAACATTTAAAACACATGTAAAGTTAAAGGGAATATCAAGGTTGGACCAAGCCAAGGTCACGCGCTTGAACAGGAAATCTGCAACTTTCCCGTTTGAACATGAATAATCTCATATAATCCAATGTTGTAAATTCAAAAATTCCAAAACTAAAAATAAAATGATATCATCGTGTAGAGCTAGGAAAACCTAATAATAAATAATAAGACAAAAAACTCGTCAGATTAATAATAAAAAAGTTATAGCCAAAATAATACGTCATAAAACACAAAAATCTCTTAAAATAAATAAAATCCAAAATCTAATAATAACAGTAAATAACCATAAGATAAACTAATAATAAATAAGACTCGAAATCAAAATTAAATAAAAGACCATAAAGTAATAAAACCATAAATAACCAAACATGCAGAAAGTGCCGTAATTTGTGAAACCCAGAAGCGAGAAAGAAGAGGAAAGCAGTTTTGGGACTTTCAGCATCAGAGGAACAACATACAAAAAGAAGAATTCAAAAATTTCCAAAATTGGAAAAACTAAATTCAGAAAAACTACGGAATCTTCAAATCCCCATAAAAGAAGAAATATACGTCGTATCGCTGCAAATGAAGATGGAAAATCATCAGGAAGAGAAGGGCTTCAAAATGAAATCACCCAGAAGAAAATCGAGCGAAGCGAACGGAAGATATGAAGAAAAGAAGTATTCGTCAGTCAAAACTTAAGATTTTCAAGACTCAACGTGTGTCCAAGGTCGCGCGCACGAGAGGCTCTCGCTGCATGGAGAGGGAAACATACCAACCCTAACCAAAATCCACCATAAACAATTAAACTATAACAACTAATAATAATAGAAATAATTAATCCAAAATGGAAAAAATAGCCAAATAATGTAAGGATAAGCCAAGCAGAGTTCATAAGTAGTGGGAATAAATAAAGAAACTTAAATAAATTGCGAAATAAAATAGTAAAAAAAAAAACATGAAGGTTGGCTATACTACATGGCTCAAACTTCAACGAGTTAACTTTCTTCAAGGTAATTCATTAGTCTCGTACCAGCTCCAGGATAGATCACCCACTTTTACTTAAGACTGAAGAGGAAATCGTCGTGAAAATATATTGTCAGCGTTCAGTACTTCGCCAGGTTATTAACGGTGCCCACAGACAGGATCGGCCTTGCAGGAGACAACGCTACATCCTACAACAGCTTAGTATAAGAAATCTTCACTACGGACTCCGGCAAATATTCTACAATAAATTGTCGTCAGCAGCAGATTCAACGAGGAAAGGACTTCGGGATATTCTAGACAACTCTAGGAAACCATCTCCAGGATCCACTAACATATTCAGAATCAGGACGAGCGGACTTGTGCAATTCACAAAAACAAGGTACTGCATAAATCAAGCTTTTTTAATAAATAAATTTTATTTTTAATAAACTTGAATAACGTCCAAAATTCTTAAAATCAAGTTAAATAATATCGTATTAAAGTCAAAGTAGAGTCAGAAATAAAGTCAATAAAGTAAAGAGAAATCAAATAAGATAAATTCGAGTCAAATAATAAATCAATCAAGTAACAGATTGGAAACATATAAATAAAAGGGTTCATAAATACATATGTTAGATTAAGAATATATTTTGTTAGATTTAGTTAATATTAGAATTATTTAGAATAGAGAATTTTCAATTTGTTTGAGAAAGAAATATTTAATATAAATTGAAGGAAAAGGCGACATAATCTGTTGTAAGCGATTTTAAATAAATCCATTGTTTCTTGAAATAAAAATTAAATGGTGTCAATTTCAATAAATTTGTTAAATTTCACTGTTTAATATTTTGATTGAAACTACAATATGCAAATAAACTCTTAAAGTCAGAAAGAAGAAGAAGTAAGTGCTCACCAGTAGAAAGTTAAATTCAAAAAAGAGCAAATTTTGTTTTAATGAATTAATTAGCTCCAAAGGGCACACCCTTTGAGAAAGAGTCTGGAGTTTTAGGAAAGGTAAGATAGTTTAAGAAGTGAATTTATAAAATATACATAAAATTTTCATGTGATAGCATAAGTTGATAAAATTAAATTAATCTTGTGTGACATAAGAATTAAGAGCCTTATCGGGATTTTATAAACAATAGGTTTAGGAGAACCATTCTCTAACGTAGTAGATCGAGTAGTGTAGATTAGTGAATCCGGTAGAGTCTTGCAGAGCGTCCGTCTCCCAGTAGGAGGATACCCATAATCTAGTGCGGGGGGTGCGTTGCAGTGTGTGTGTGTGTGTGTGTGTGTGTGTGTGTGTGTGTGTGTTTGTGTGTGTGTGTGTGTGTTTGTGTGTGTGTGTCTGTGTGTGTGTATGAGTGTGTGTGTGAGTGTGTGTGTGTTGCAACGATTTTAATTGAACCGTCCGCAAGGAACAATTTTGGAAAATAACAAAAATCCAAAATTTCAATAAAATCCAACAAAAACTATAGAAATTAGGAAAAATATTCAAATTATACATTAAGAGTTAGGCATAGCAAGGATAAGCCGAGTCAAGGTCAACTTGTTACGACAAGAAAGGGCAAGCTGTCCGGTTTTAACATGAATAAAGTCCAATTAAACCCATGTTAAAATTTCAAAATTCAAAAACTAAAACAAAATTACTGTCATCGTGTAGAGCTAAAAAAACCTAGTAATAAATAATAATAAAATAAACTTGTCAGATGAATAATAAAAATGTTGTAGCTAAAATAAAACGTAATAAAACGCAAAACTCTCCTAAAATAAATAAAACCAAAAATCTAATAATAACAGTACATGATCCTAAGATAAACTAATAATAAATAAGACTCGAAACCAAAATTCAATTAAAAGGCAATAAAGTAATAAAACAAAAATAATCAAACATGCAGAAAGTACCGTAATTTGTGAACCAATGAAGCAAGGAAGAAGAGGGAAGCAGTTTTGGGACTTTCAGAAGAACAACATTCAAAAAGAAAAATTCGAAATTTTCCAAAAACGAAAAAAGTAAATCCGAAAAAACCACGAGATCTTCAAATCGTCATAAAAGAAGAAATATACGTCGTATCGTTTCGAATGAAGATGGAAAACCATCAGGAAGAAAGGGGCTTCAAAAGGAGATCACCAGGAAGAGGGTCGATCCAAGCGAACGAGAGTTGTGAAGAATTGAAGGAATCGACAGTCAAAATTCAAGATTTTCAGGAACAGACATGTGTTCAAGGTCGCGAGCATAAGGGACTCTCGCCGCTAGGAATTGGAAGATTGCCAACCCGAGCACAATTTAACAACAAACAATTAAACTAAAATAACTAAAAAATAATAAAAAAAATTAATCTAAAGTAGTGAAGATAGCCAAATAATGAAAGGATAAGCCAAGAGGAGTTTATAAATAATTAAAATAAAATATAGAAACTTAAATAAATCGCGAAAGTAAAAAAGAATAAAAATCAGAAGAGTTGGCTATCCTGTATACCTCAAACTTCGACGAGTTGACTTGCAACAAGTTAATTCATCAGTCTCGTACCAGCTCCAGGAAGGATCACCCACTTTTACACAAGTCTGAAGAGGAAATCGTCGTAAACATAATTTGTCAGTGTTCAGTACTTCTCTGGGTTAAGAACGATATCCTACAGCAGGGTCGGCCTTTGAAGAAGACAGCACTACATCCTAAAGCAGCTTATAAGAAGAAATCTTCACTACGGACTCCGGCAAATATCCAACCAATAATTGTCGTCATCGCAGCAGGAAGGAGATTCAACGGGAACAGGACTTCGGGAGATTCTAGGACAGGAGACAACTCTAGAAAAAATCTTCAGGATCCACAACCATCCTTAGAATCAGGACGAGCGGAATTGTGCAATTCACAAAAAAGAAGGTACAGCATAAATCAAGCTTTTTTAATAAATAAAATTTATTTTTTATTAAACTTGAGAAAAGTCCAAAATTCCTAAAATAAGAGAATTCAACAATAACATTTTAAAATAAAGTAAAGAGTCAGAAATAAAGTCAATTTTAATTAAATAAAGTAAAGAGTATCAAATTAAAAAAATATTTCGAGTCAAATTTTAAAATAAAACCAAGTAACAGATTGGAACAAAATAAAATTAAAGGGTTAAGAAAAATAAATGTGTTAGAATAAGAATATATATTGTTAGATTTAGTATTGTTAGAACTAAGTAGGATAAATTATTTTCAAGTTGTTTGAAGAAGAAACTTGTTGTAAGAGATTTATCACTAAATCCATAGTTTTCTGAGATAAAAATTAAATTGTGCCTAATTCAATAAATTTGTAAAAATTCATTGTCTTGTATTCTTAATTGAAACTATCCTAATCAAATAATCTCTTAAATTCAAATAAAGAAAAATAAGTAAGTGCTCACAAGTAGTAAATTTAAATTTAAAAGAGCAAATTTTGATTTGATGAATTGATTAGCTCCAAAGGGCACACCCTTTGAGAAAGAGTCTGAAGAATAAAAGAGGTAAGATAGATTAAGAAGTGAATTTAATATATTTAAAAAATTTCATGTGTTAGCATAAGTTTGAAGAAAATAATTTTGATCTTGTGTGTAACATAAAATTAAGAGCCTTATCAGGGACTAAGAAAGGTAGGCAATAGAAAAAGCATTTTCTACCTCGTCATCAGTAAATAATAAATAGTAAGTAGTGAGAGTCCTGGTAGGGTCTTGCAAGCCCTCTGTACTGCGAGAAGCGAAACCATTGGGGGTGGGGGGGTGCGTTGCAACACACACACACACACACACACACACACACACACACTGCCACGTATCGCCCTCGACGTTTGGCGCCTTGCCACGATTCGAACCCCACGTTGGGCAGGCCACTTGCCACGTATCGGACCTCGCCACGTTGGGAGTTCGATCGCGGACAAGACCAAGTTGCTCACTTTTACAATTTTTCTTTAACAAAGTCATTGCAAAACTTGGCTTTTGTAAGTCTGATTCTGTTCTCAACAACTTACAATCTGAATTTACTAAAATTCTCTGAATTTTATTTCTTTGCTTGCTAAATTTACTTTTATTACTTTTACACACTCTCCCTCTCTGGGGAAGTGCCTTTGGGAAGAAAGGCTCCTGAATTCTGATAATAATTTTTATTTATTTATATTTTATATTATACCAGAGCACATTAATAATAATAACTTATCTAATCTCTAATTATTTAAAAAGGAAATGTTTAAAACCAGTATGGAGAATAAAAAGAACTAACACTTGAGCATAAAAATTTTATATCCTCTTGACCATTAAACAATTAGAAACAATTTATCTTTTATAGAACAACAAACAAAATATTTTTACACAATTTTATTTATTATGACACAAATTCTTATTCATTAATACAATATTTAAAAATGCCAGACTATTCCAGCTAGGACTACAAATAATTTTTCCTGGACTGAAATAGTCGTATTTACGTTTAAACCTTATTCTAGACCAAAACAGAGTTTACTTGAATCTAAAGAAGTTAATATTGTATATTTAAAATTTCCCCAATGAATTTTCAATTTAAATGAGTTTACTTTTTACGAATTATTCTATAGATTTAGTGTACCTTCACACCTAACATGAAGGTCTTGAAGTTGTGAAGTTCTTTGCTGTAGATGGTTAACGGTGTCTTCAAGTTATCTCCTTTCCACCTCCTGGTTATGTTATAGTTGTGGACTGCTGGTAGTACAGTAATTACAATTCCTTGCTGACTAGTCTTCCATGTAGATTGATCTTTTTATTTCTTGATTTTCAAAATTAGTTAATTTTCATAAGTTACTTTTTACTACTTGAAATACTTGGTTTTAAAATTTATTGAAGTTGAATTTAGAAAAATTAGGAGAGTGACTAAAGTAACGTCTTCCCTGCTCGGTGACTTTTAATAGAATTTCTAAGTAGAATTTAGAAAAAAATTGTAGAGTGACAATAATAACGTCTTTCCTCGTCGGCGACTTTTACTAGAGTATCGGTCTTACGACCAATAATTTTGGCTCTCTCTTCTTGTGGGAATGTTTCCCGCAAAAGGTAGCCACTTTCTCTCCCTTTGCGAAGAAATGTCTCTTCTGTTGATTTCCAAGTTTTCGGCTGAATTACTACGTAACTTTTCTGCCAAAAGCTGTCCTAAGCTTAGTTTTCATCTATTGTATTCCTTTCATAAACTATTTTTCATTAAAACGCTTTTAATTGATATTTTAATCTTTCTATTACCATTTCAATTTTCTTGAGTTGACAGTTGGCTATGTGAGTTGAACTTCTAATCTGTGATGTCACGCTATCTGGGCCAGGTTTTTTGTTCAATCTTGCAAACTCTGATTTTAAACACTTTTTCGTTCTTTATGCTGTAACTTTTGAACGGTTGGTCCGATTTTCAGTTAATTTTCGGATTCCTCTTTTTCATATTCTTGAGGGTCTTGACAAACTTGATTCGACGTTTTCGGCCTCGTATTTTTGAGTTACCGCACTTTTTTCGAATGTCTATTGTTTATAATCTAACTTTTTACTTAAGACTTTTTTCAAAATTCTTTTGCACTACAGTTATTCTCCTGGTCTTATAACGGAAATAACGTTTTAGTTTTTCGTCGTAGCTCGCTTGGTTCGTGAGTTATTGATGCTTGAAGTCATGACTTTTTGATCGTCGTACTTTTCGTATATAAAATCCACCCCATTATTATTTTTCAACTCTGCTCTGTTATTTTACATTCATATACTTTTATTATTTATAACCTATTCCTTTTTTTTTCCCCTTTTGTTAACTTTTTAGTTTTTGTTATTATTATTTCTCCCCTATTTTAACTTTAATTCTTATTCTGACCACATATTATTATTTCCTACGATTGTATTTTCAATGTCTATTATTAGGTTTATTTAGTTTATTCCCCTTTCACCTTTAAAATCTCAAAAAACTCTCCAATAATGACTTTTCAAGTCCTTTTCCCCCTTGTTATTATCATTATTACTTCATTTTTATTTCTGATTATTGTTATGTCCCCTATGGTTTATGACTCTATTGCTTTTGACTTTTAATTTTCCCTTTTTTGCAAATTTTAGTTTTTTGAGCCCATCTAATTTTCTTAATAACTTTTTTGTTTTAAGTTAAATTGCATTTTTTTTATATTGATATCCGTCTGATTCTACTGTATCATTTGTTATTTTCACATTTTATTTTTTAATAAAATTGGAATTGCTATAAGCTGTTTTGTCAGGCTCAGACATGCAAAGTTTTTACCTCGGCCTCGCGTGACGTCACAGCACTATCGCATTCCAACTTTAAGAAGTTTAGCGCGGCAATTTAAATGTTTTAAATTAACCTTGAGACGACACACACACAAACACATACATACACATGTATAATCTGAAAACCAATGAAAAATCACTTTAAGGCTCATGACGAGTGAACATTTAATGGTTACATTATACGCTTAGATATGGTAATTGAGATAGTTTAAGCACAATACCTAGTAATTATACCTGGATATACTTATATATCTGAGAGTAAAATCCAGGTTCCTCTGAACTAAACAGCAGTTATATATAAACAAAATATTTTATCAAAATTCTTTTTTTCTACATCTATTTGTCAAGCCACCCATAACGTCTCCTAAATGTTTTGTATGTTTTTCCAACTGTAAATATAATTACCTATAGCTACACTATAAGAAATAATACGATACCCAACAAAAAATAAATTTTCCTCGGAATTTAAAAATGGTTGTGTTAATTTACATGTCGTTTACAGAGAAAGATATACTGTTATATAGAAATAAGAGATTCAAATCCTTATGGTGCGCCAAATATATCTCTTGGAGGGAAAACTATGTGTAAATTACGAATTGAAAACCGCATAGAAATAATAAAAACCAAACGTAAGTAATAAATATTTATAGTTTGAGATATTGATAGAAAAATAAAAAAAGGTAATTGTGACTGAAAATGTACGTTCTGTACAACAGTAAATCAGCCCTTAATTTAGCTGAGACAGGCGATTGAAATTTTGACTCACTATATAAATAATATCTTTGGAAATATCTACATTAATAAGGTCTTACTGAATCTATATCTTGAGATTTATAAAAATTGTAATATTAATTTTTTTAGTAAAACTCATTGAGCAGAAAAATGTTTGTTGAAATTAATAAAAGATGAATTTATTACTGTTCTGATTTACTTCTTAAAAGATCAGCAACTTCCACCCCAATTTTATTGTCCTATCAAAACTGTAATTAACTAATTTATTTAATATAAAACCGTTATTTTCGGTTATCACTCTATTTTTTTAACCAAAATAGCTTTCTTTAAAATACACCGATCAAACGTTGTGTCATTATTAATACTTATTCTTAAAAAATAATTACTTTTCTTTAATCAGCCCTCCTTGGAGATTTAGATAAAAATCAGTAATTTTGTAGAGCAGCTACTGTAATTGCATCAAAATTTTGATATTATTGGTAAATTATTTTTCATTTATTTAAAAACTCCTTTCAGACTGACTGCTAGTTAAACGGACACGAAAATAAACACATTTTAACTAAAAACGAAAAACTTCAGTAACAGTAGAAAACGAAAAAAAATAAAAATAAAAAAATTAAAAAAATTGAATGACATCAAATATTAGTTCTTTTATATAAAGTAGATTTTGTTTAATGTATTGTCCAATTATTGTGGTCTAATAAATATGTATTTATAATTCGATTTCGTTCATGAAATGTAAAACTAAAAGTTCAATTAGAAAATAAAATGAATTAAATTTGAATAGTATTTGTTTTTAATGTAACATTTATGCATTTGTTTCTTTACTTTCTAGTTAACCACCTTGTTCATATAGGTGGACCACAAGAAATTGCTAAATTCGTGAATAGAAGAGACCATAAAGGGAGTGTTTAACTAAGGAATATCTCAAGTTTGGAACACAAGGTGGGACACTGAAGACGCCTTCCATACAGAGAAAACTAAATAAAATAAAATATAAAAATACGAAATTAACATAAATTTGATGCTGTTTATAATACTTCATCTTCACATTACTAGTAAATTGTAATATGAAAGCTATTACACCTTTTTGTTCCAATTCATCAAAATGATAATCCTTTTCAAATATAAAATATTCTCTAATGTCACTCAACAACATTTATAGTCATATAAAATAATGCCTAATATTCTAAATGAAGCTAGAGTACTTAAAATATAGAATATTTATTTGATTTTCCTTATGAAATACTACAGACCTATTTAGAAATTAGTTCAATCTTAAGTTGATTAAAAAAGGTTGACTAATGTTCAATAGTAGAGTGTGGGACAGTTTAGATCAAGATTGGAGTGGGGGTAGGTTTGGTTAGCTAACCTAACCTAACCTAACCTAACCTCTGGTTGTGTTGGATGTGGTAACCCTTCCCCTTGCTCCTCCCCTTACCCCCTCCTTGACACCTCCCCATTGCCCCTCCCCTGCGCCCCTCCCTATGTTTCTTCGCCCCTCTTGCCCAGACCCTTGGTTCCTGCCTCCCCATTGGTCATTTTATGACTTCATTTAGTGACATCTTTTGTCCCTACCCCTTTGCTCCTTCCCTACCATCATTGTTGTTTTGAGTTATCATTTATACGATAAACGTTGACGTCATGCTCGGTGAAGATCGTAGGTAAGTACATTTATAAAATGTAAATATATAAAGTTAAAGTCACAAGTATGATTGCACAATGACTGGATGTTGGGTACGGGTTTAGCTTGTACCTTGACAATTGGACTATATCTAAGGTTTTTATAGAAAACACCCACATTTAATGTGTTATATATTTATATAATGTGTTAAGATAGTTAACCTAACCTATGTCTATTATAATGTATGAAAAGTTAATATTCCTACCTTTGCCTAAACCTATGTTCACCACAGGCTACTTGTATCATATACCATACTTGTATCTAAAACCTATCACCAAAGATAGTCAACCTAACCTATGTCTATTATAACGTATGAAAAGTGTATATTCCTACTTTTGCCTAAACCTATGCTCTCCTCGAGGTTATGTATACAACAAATCAAAATACAGAGTAGTGTCCACAGTTGGTACATTTATTGTGTTATATATTTATATAATGTGTATAAGGTTCCTCCGTTGGCTACCAGGGACTCTGAGGTATACAACAAATCAAAATACAGAGTAGTATCCACATTTAATGTGTTATATATTTATATGATGTGTTATATATTTATATATTGTGTTATATATTTATATAATGTAGGTTCCTCAGTTGGCTACCAGGGTGTAGCACAGGTCAATCTATACGCAGACAAATCTAGCCTACTTGTATCATATACGTGTTACACCTTAAACGACCAAAGATGGATAACCTAACCTATGTCTATTATATATAAAGTTTCCTACTTTTGCCTTAACCTATGCTTACCACTGCCCACATGTGTTAGAACGCAGACAAATTTATGCTCACCACAGCCTACTTGTGTTTATGTATCGTGTTAAACCTAAAACCTATGACCAAAGATTGTTAACCTAACCTATCTCTAACTTATAATGTATCAAAAGTTTATATTCCTACTTTTGCCTAAACCTATGTTCACCACAGCCTACTTGTATCATATATATGTGTTACACCTAAAACGTGTGTTTATGTATCACATACGTGTTACACCTAAAACCTATGACCAAAGGATGTTAACCTAATCCTAGACTTAACTTATGTCTATTATAATGTATGAAAAGTTTTATGTTCCTACTTTTGCCTAAACTTATGCTTACCACAGCCTACACGGTGTTAGTCTTCTTACGGCCGATGTTTTTGCAAACTATTTAACAACCAAAATATATTTTTACCAACCGATTTACCAACCAAAATATACTTTTACCAACCGATTTTCCAACCAAAATATACTTTTAGCAACCGATCTGCCAACCCAAACATCCAATCGGTAACCGATATACTTGTTAGCGACCGATGGATTTGCCCGCATCCAATTGCAGCCATTTTTACAAGTACAGATTGTCTTTGCTTCCCCCTCTCCCACTGCCCGGGAGAACCAGAGCACCCCACTACCACCTCCCGTAGGTCTGCGTGATATGTTTGCGTTGAAGTGACAAAATGGAGCATTCTGATTGTACGAGAAGCGACGGTGCAGTTGAAGTTATAAATGGAGCATTCTGATTGGACGAGAAGCGGTCACGTGACCAAATGGACGATTCTGATATGTCGAGAATAACTCCATAAGAGCCCATGTTACGGCCAAATCCCTGGTATGTACCTCTAGGTTACTCTGATGTATACAAAAAATCAATATTCAAAGGTAGTGTCCACAGCTGTTATATATTTATATGAGAGAACTCCATCGACTACCAGAGTGTTGCACCGGTCACCCAAAGTTAATGTATGACAAGGTGACTCACACGGTTAGAGCTACTTGCAGTGAAAAGAGATATGGAGCCAATTTACATGGTTGCCTCGCAAAGTAGTGTGGCGAAAAAATTTCGTACTCTAAGGACTAAAATTCAGTTTAAATTTCATCCACCACCCGAGAATGTCACGGAAATTGATTGGATAAAACGAGGCTTTGAATGTTTGGTGGACAAGATGAAAAATGGAACAGCTGATGGTGATCTGTTGGGCTTTACGTTTACTAGTCTCAATTTTAAAACAAAGGCCCTTGGATACGTTGCTTTTCGTAAAGCTTCCGACATCTCTGTCGATCTTTTATGGACAATTGTTGGCGGATTAATCCAAAGCAATGGTGAGGCGGGAACAAGCAGCGATAATTTCGAGGTTACGTGCACCAGAGTATCTCCACGAAATAAATAGTGCCACCAAACTATAAACACACTCATTTACATAATGGATGTAAGACGAGCCATTGCGGCGGAGCTCCACAAGCCCGCGCGAAGAAATTTCAAAACACCTAGTGTGAAGCTGAAAGGAGTTAATGACCTTTATCAAGCCGATCTAGTGGAAATGGTTCCATATGCTAAAGAAAACCTAGGCTACAAATATATACTGACAATGATTAAATGTCTGACAAAATTTACGATTGCTGAACCATTGAAGACAAAGTCTGCTCTAGACGTATCTATAGCGTTAGAACCGATACTGAAAAAAACACCCTATGAATAACTTTCAGACCGATCAGGGGAAGGAGTTTTCATTATGCACGTGAAGAGATTAATGAAAAAATACAATATAAATGACTACGCCACTTTTTCAGACAAGAAAGCGTCTATGGTGGAGCGTCTGAACCGTACTTTGAAAAATATAATGTGTCGTGAATTTACGGCACGCGGTAGTTACGAGTGGTTGGAGCTGCTGAAAAACGTAGTAAAGACATACAATAACACTGTGCATAGTACTATCGGCATGAAACCCGCTCAAGTGTTGAAAAAGCACAAGAAAATGTTACTGGACAAAATAGCACGCAAGAGTACAAAAGCACTGGCGCGATTTAAAGTGGACGACAAAGATAGAATATCGAAATTTAAAAAGACCTTTGCTAAAGGATATCTACCAAACTGGACAAACGGAGTGTTTACCGTGTACGCTGTTGTACCGACCAATCCTGTAACGTACATTCTACAAGACTCGAAAGGTGACATTCTGAAAGGAGGATTCTATGCCGAAGAATTAAGCGAGTCAAAGATCGGCAACGTATATCTTGTTGAAAAAGTACTACGCAAAAAGGGTAAGAAAGTACTAGTGCGGTGGTTTTGGTTTGACAAGGAACACGATAGTTGGATTGATAAAACCAAGCTTGTTGTTTAGTATAATGAGTAATAAAAATTATTTATATTACCTTTATAGTTCCGTCATGTGACTTTGCGTTTGTCTTATTTACAAAGACGCGTTTCGGAGTCGTAGCTCCATCTTCAGTTATTTCACCCCGTAGAGGTCGTTAAAACAATAAACACAACAAAAACATTAACACTATACACACACATAAATAAATACACGTATACGTTGATTTTAACATTTTTTTACATGCGCACGGTTTCATGGTTCGCGAATTACTGGCATCAGGGTGAGGCCAAGGTTATCTGACTATGGGTTGGTCATATCAGTTTATTTATAACTCATTGCCGTCTCAAATAATGCGTTTGATTGGAAAGATAATTTTTCATTGAGAATATCGTTTGGTGATTGTTTAAATGATTTGTAAATTTCATATTCTTCAATGGCATTCATCATTGGTCATTTTTAAATGATGTGGAGAGGTGTCAGGTAAGATTCGAAGTTTTTATACGAATGCTTGTTATCGATAATGTGTTTTGCGAAACTTGATCTATTAGCGTACAGGCTATTATTGGGCAAGCGTTCTTTATATCTATCCATGAACCATCTGCCTGTCTGTCCGATGTAAAAACAATCGCAGTAGTCACACGCTATTTTATAGATGCCTGACTTCTTCTCTGTTTTAATTTCCTGTTTTTTACGCAAATTTTTTTTTGTATATTATTATTAGTTCGGTGTGTGACAATGATGTTATGCTTTTGGAGTGCATTTTTTAGGATGGAGGGCATTATTTCAGTATAATCGGTAGCAACATATTTCTTTTTGTCTACTCTAGTCTGTATAGTGTTATATTGTTTCGTCAATTTTGCCTTCCTATGCCTTTCCAATAATTTGTCGACCATTTGGCTTCTATATCCATTTGCCTGTGCGATATATTTAATGACGTTTAACTCTTCTTTGAAATCCGTTTCATCGAGTGGTATGGACACAAGACGGTGTATAAAACTGTTATAGGCCGCCATTTTTTGTGTGAATGGGTCGTATGACTGTGAATGGATAGTTACATCTGATTTAGTTATTTTCCTGAATATTTTGTATTTGCATTTATCGTTGGTTTTTGTTACAGTAACGTCTAGGAAATAAATTTTGTTGTCTATTTCAGTTTCCATTGGACATTGTTGTTTAGGTTTTGTATTTAATAGGATAGCACTGTTAGTTTTCCACAGTATTAAGACAAACGTTGAGCAGCGTAATGCGTTTAAAAAACACAGCGGATAAACTACGTGTAAGAAACTTTGACGTTGTTGCAGGAGGCGGCTCAAAAATGCACTGTCACAGTTCTTTATTACCAAACACAGTTCGATCTATAATGTGCGGCCCATCGAACAGTGGCAAGATTAATGTGCTATTTAATCTGCTCTTCAATCCAAATGTACTGAAATTTGCCAACGTCTATGTATTTTCTAAATCACTCTAGCAGCCAAAGTACAAGTTTTTGGAAACTATACTGGGAAATACCAAAGAAATTGGTTATTACACATTCACGGACAACGAAAATGTCATCCATCTTAGTGAAGCGGAAAGACGGAAATAGCGGATGAGTGGAGCAGC